>JACCPG010005920.1:0-55494 GCA_016069955.1 Drepana arcuata | reverse complement strand
TTAAGTATATAACGTTCAATAAGTGTTCCGTGTGTCCCTTACGTTGAATAAAATATTTTGATTTTGATTTTGAATCACCTATACAGCTCTAGTTGCGCCTCGTAGTTTCGCCCACCTACAATTATATTTTATTGGTATTTTTTCTTAACAAAACATCCTATGTTTTCTAAATTTCTTTCGAAAGAGGAACAATCATTCACACTAGGGTACGCGATCCCCTAGTTATTTCGTTAGTTTCGTTAGTTAACGGGTTCGCTGTCATCTGGAAAACTTTACAGGGGTTCGTGGAGTTTGAAAAACCGTGCTTAAATCCCCGGCGTAAAAGATTGTTACATATCTGCTTGGCACTTCGGGATTATCCGACATTGAAGTAATTAACATCCTCCTCCTTACTCACAAACATGTCTGGTATAAACCACAGAATCGCCGTGAACTAGTGAATGACCTGTTAGTCATTCACCAGCTAACAAAACAGGAATGACTCAAAATACATAATTTTGACCGCGAGAATTCTGACACAGCGCTACTTACGGCACAGAGTAGATAGTTTTAGAAATCTATATGTGTATAAATATATATATAGGAGTATATATAACTATCAATAACAATACAATATATCACCACTAATTCCTACAAGGGTCCCCGAAGCGGTAGGCAGAGGTCTGTAGATAGTACCCACATACACACTTTTTGTTGGAGATATATTTAAGGTGAGATGGCGAGGCAACCGCCGTTACTCAAGCACCAATATAAAATTAAAAACTAAAATTGTGTCTCAAGGACTAGTATCCGTGTCATAAATAAATTAAACAAAAGAAAATAAAACCTTCAATATCATTAAATGACAATCGTATTTACAATTTATAATCAGTTATTTTTTGGAGTCGTTGCCAGCTACGACAGTTTAATCCCACCTCTGCAACAAAATTTATAAAATTATTAAAATTTGTACTTCTTTGCAATTATCAACTTTAATTCGATTTTGCATTAATATATTGATGTATAGATTAATCGAGTAGGTATGGTTAGCTCAAATCGGTATCCCGAGGCAACGTGCCAGGATACATAGCAACATTGCCACGCTTGATAGCAGAGCTGATTCCAGTCCGCCTGTTACGAGAGGTCTCAATTAGACGCCTCACCTTAGAAGCCTCAGGACCTCGAGGTCCCAGACTTTCAATCGCAAACAACGAAATAACCGGGATTAATAAATATTAGGAAGGATTAAGATTTTCGATAAATAATAATGACTAAAATCCCGCAGGACAATAACGAATAGCGAACGCACTAGCAATACTCCTGGCGCTGCAGGTGTTCAAAGGGAAGGTAACCAACCAACCATCAAGCAGACCGCCTGCCACTTTATCGTCAGTACAAAAAACTTAGCTCAATATTATACGATCTCGTGCATATACATAAATATAAATAGGAAAACAAGAAAATAATTAATTCAAAGCGATCAACCTACTCTGTACTTGTATTGCATAGTTTTCCTCGCAGTCTCCAAATACGAGAACCAGTTGAGTTGTAAACTCCTTCTTGCAAGCACGCGCTTGCTGTCAAATAAAATTTTCCTACATTTTTCTAATATTAGTAATCTTCTATACACTAGTTTGGTACCATCATTCTTGTGAGTGCGCAGTTTAAGAGGCCGCATTGTTTACGCCAAAATGCGTCTTGTGGTGAGATTTAGATTTAAATAAGATTATATATTTTAAGCACGTTCTTTGTTTCGATGCCGTGATTTTTTTTCATACGTACTATGTATGCGTTTTATGTTGCGTCAAGTTTCATATATTTTTTCTACCACAAGATGTCGCTTTACGACCTACTATATCGCGCTATCGAGATTCTCCATGTATATCATGAATCAAAAGTACTGGCGGCCCAGAGGTTAGAGTAGTTGTCCGCAACACGAATATTGCAAGTTCGAAATCGAAACCCGACTGTAGGGACCAAAACGTTTTTCTGAACTTAAGTACAGAGATTGATTATTCACACCACAAGTGAAGGAAAACATCGAGAAGGTAGTTATACAAAGGCGAATAGTAGTGCTTCCTTGAGTAATGGCGATAGATTCCCCGTCTGTCACGCTGACGTTGTATATATCTCCAGCGTAAAATGGGTGTATGGGCACTACCTCTGTCTACCCCTTCAAGACCCTTGTCTTGTAGGTGGCAGTCAATATACATACATAATATGTTAAATGGAACTGCTTTCATTTTTCAGCTCTTCCTGGTGGCCATGGTCCTGGCGGCATGGGTAGACGCCTCCCCGATCGCTGACAAGCAACAGTTTATCAACAGGCCATCAAGTATCCTCAGGAGGAGTCCATTGCCCCCTGACAATCATACTAAAGGCACGCCCCAAGTGGAATCTAGTAAGTTTTTAATGACTACGCAGGTATTAAATAGTAGTCATTGCGACTACGCTGCTAACGCGGCTGTGCTAGCAAAACCTTTTACCAAAATCTTTTTGATGGAACATGTGGACATCTGACGAATCGATCCACTTTACATACCTACGTTTTTGATTTCCTCTCAAACGAATGCAGGTTTCCTCTCAATGTTTTCCGTCACCGTAAAGCTCGTGGTGTGACTAATCACTGCACATAGGTAGGTAAGTACAGGAAAAAATAAAGCTATTTAATAATGCTTTCTCGAACAAATCTGATTTGAGTTGTCAACTCAACATTATTAATAACAAGTAAAAATCATAATCTACTAACTCAGAGGGTACCAAAAAGACTTTCCTATACTTAAGTACATAGGCAACAAGTGTTTAACCCCAATAGGAGGTGTACGGTGAAGATAAGCATCGAGAAGAAACCTGCATACGTTTGAGAAGAGATTCAAAGGCTACTTGAGAAACGGCGCCATCTGTAACGTTGGCACTGAAAATATATCTCCGATGTTTCTCGATCTTGATCTTCTATGATCTTCATTACAGAAGCGTCACAGCGTCCCGAGATGAACCTGAGAAAAGGCGAATATATGTGCGGGAGCAAAGTGTGCAAGCTGCAGCCGGGCACGGTGCCGCCAGGCTGCGACGGACTATGCCAGTATCCTATTGCATAACGATCACTATAAATAACCGATAATCTCTTACAGTTCCTTTTCTATAGCATATATATATAGTAGCATATAGTAGTCCTAGTATATATAGCACTAGCTTCGCTTGGGTGGTAAATTTTAGCGCTAGCAGATAATTGTGACTTCCAAATAAAAGATAAATAATTTGCAATTAAATAATATTGCGAGCCGTGCTGGCCGAGTGGTTCCAGCAGTTGCCTGCGACACAAAGATCGCAAGTTCGAATCCCGACTGTACCAGTGAGTTTTTCTGAACTTAAGTACAGTGATTAGTCACACCACGAGCTTTACGGTGAAGGAAAACATCGAGAGGAAACCTACATACGTCTGAGAAGAAATTCAAAGGCGTATGTATAGTCGTGCCTGAGTAACGGCGATGGACTCGCCATCTGTCACGTTGGCACTAATATACCTCTGGCGGAAAGTGGGTGTGTGGGTATTACCTATACACCTCTGCCTACCCCTTCGGGGACCCTTGTGGGAAGGCGTGAGGATATAATATTGCGACTAAATTGAGATGTAAGCTATCCTATCTTTCAAGTTAGATCAAACTGCACACGGTGTGCAAATTTGATTAAGATCGGTTAAGTAGTTTAGGAGCCCATCGCGGACATACAACGTGACACGTGATTTATATATATTTAGATTTGCTAGTGACATCACATGCCCTGCGGTTTTTCACCCATGAATAAACCTCTGCCTTTCCGAGACATCCTTAACGGTAAAATAATAAACTTAAAAACATCGCATTTTATATTTATTTCCCGGATTTTTTCTTCCAGCTTTGCTCCCAGTTGTTCTGTGACGTCTTGAAGGTAGCCACGTCCAGCTTGCTCGCTATGAGCCTACCGTACGGCGTACTGTTGAGGAGGCTGGACTTGTCAGCCAACTCACTCATGATCTTGACCCTCTGCTCTGGAGAAGCCGCATCGAACACCTTCTCCAGGGCCCTTGACCCGTACTGAGAAAGGGCTAGCTTTTGGTATAGACCCTAGACAAACAAAAGACTACAATCAGGAAACATTTAGAAATGGTACTCGTCTATCGCCGTGCCATATTTTATCAAATTTAAATCAGCCGTTCTGGAGTGATTGAGTCACATCTTAATTTTTATGCATCTTCCCAGGACACTACCGTATAATAAAGTGTATGTATGAAGAAACTGGTGAATGTGGACTAAGCGAAAGAGGTATTTAAGTCCAAATAGAGCTAGCGCTCTATTCTCTCTGCTAGGGACAAATACTTAGGTACTCGGCGTGATGATATGTATGTATGTACATACGTATAAATGGGTATAGATAGTGCCATCCACGAACACGCGCCCCACTATTCTTCCCCATAGTTTATAGTGTAAGTGTGCAACCTTCCACTAATGTTTGAGTATTGTCGGTACACACTAATTACCTATGAGTGCACACGCACACTACAATTAATAGAGTTGGGTCATGCTCCCAGGACCCGCGACCCTCTCGACTAGAAATTGGTGGGGCGCGTCTTCGTGGCTATCTATATCCACTTTATTGGCGCTATCTATACCGCTATCGTGTTGTGCACTGTTATCCCTTAATATGGTGATGGTATGGTGGTGATGGTGATGACCTATATATGGGAGGCGTGCCCTACCTTCAGCCTCCAGATGAGCTTGTCCCGAGCCTTGATCCCCACGCAGGCCCCCGCGCACAGCGCGTCCGCGACGTGGCTGCCCTTGGCGTCCGTCACCACCACCAGCAGTTGCTCCGGGGACAGCTCCAGGAGGCTGGACACTGCCTTTGTGGGGCGCTGAGATAACAATTACGTCAATAACCCTGATGGTTACCGGTTACCGGAGCCTAAAGCTGCTTTTTTTTATACAACAAGAGTGGCAAACAAGCCAGCTCACCTGATGGAAAACGGTTTCCGTAGCCTATTTACGCTCACGATACCGAAGTATCACTTGTGCGTTGCCACTCTGTGTTTGGAGAGTTATACTGTGTTGGCAGCGTAATGGCGTAATCCCTCTGCTGCCAACACAATATAACAAGTCTCCCCCTCCCCAAGGAGCTCATTACTGGAAACTTTATTCACCGCGTAGGAACACAACACAATAAATTGTGTTATTTGGCTACGGACTTCTATAAGGTGGAGGTCCTGCCCCAGTCGGGCAGCTCAAATTCGAACCCTACCTCTCTAACTTGGGACTGCATCAAGATATATAAATATGTTTGCATGTATGTATTTAAAACAACTGCTGGAACATTGTACTATCCTGAAGCAGTTCCAAGTATTTGTGACCTTCTAAAGTGTACACTAGAGTTTAGCGGCCCGTGTACTTCTTGGGATATTCTTGGTATGAGAAAATCTTTCAGAAAATGCGAAACCGTAAATTCAACCTTATCACTTCACCTGAAAGTTCAATATGCACTGCAGTATGACAGAGCCGTGTACGTGTATGAAGTACTCCTTATGCAGATTCTCCAGGTCGACCTTGTCCAGCGGCAACAGCCGGAGACACAGCACGGCGAAGTACTTCTGATGCTCCGGTGCACTGCATTTGAAGGCAGTCTCTAAGCTCTAAAGGAAAAATAATAAAATATAAGCAAACTAGCTGTCCCGCCCAGCTTCACCCGGGTGAGAAAGTAAAACTTCTCGAAACACGATCGCAGCGCTACCTATCGCCAATTGTGCTGTAAGTATTGTGCTGCCGGCTGTAATTGCCGGTCCAATTGTGATGTAAGCTATCCTATCTTTTACGTTGGATCAAACTGCACACGGTGTGCAAATTCGATTGAAATCGTCGTTAGGTAGTTTGGGAGCCCATCGCGGACAAACAACGTGACACGTAATTTATATATGTATATAGAAAATAAAAGGACCCGTGGTGGCAGAGTGGATCGAGTAGTCGCCAGCAACACAAAGGCTGCAACTTCGAATCCATTTTTCTGAACTTTAGTACAGTGATTAGTCACACCACGAGCTTTGCGGTGAAGGAAAACATCGAGAGGAAACCTGCATACGTCTGAGAAGAAATTCAAAGGCGTATGTATAGTCGTGCTTGAGTAACGGCGATGGACTCGCCATCTGTCACGTAATGGGTAAGTATTTTAGACTTGAGTTAATATATGAATAAAACTAACAACACATTACTCGTGATTTTACGAGTGACATTGTCGCGTAGTCATTATATTCCCACTAATTATAAATGCGAATTTTTCCGTGCATTTTTGAGGGAACTGTATGAAATTCGGCATAGAGATAGATCATTAGCTGGAATAACACATAGGATATGTTTTATTCTAGAAAAATGAACGTTTCCTTACGGTTATAAATTGCGCCTGCTTTGCCTTGATCCTGGAGCAAGCTCGAGCGAGGGCCACCAGGACACCAGTGTTGCCACACGCCAGCAATGCACTGAACTTGTCCGATAGCTCCTCGAACATTGGCTCAAACTGTAACGAAAGATACACTAAGACTGGAAATGTATAATTATATTTAAAGCTGAAGTTTTAAGTTTTGAACGCCCTAATCTCGGGAACTACTGGTAAGAAAAATTTTTTGTGTGTCAAATTTGTTTTCTACAAAGCTTTACTTCTCATCAGAAAAATCGAAAAGACTTGCAAAGTTTATGTTTCGCAAGGATTATCAGAAAAATGTGTATATTCAGGAATATATGCCAAATATTGTTTAATAGTTTGCACTCATTGGTAATCAGTGTGTACCAACAATACTCAAACATTAGTGGAAAGTTGCACACTTACACTATAAACTATAAGGTAGAATAGTGGGGCGTGCCTTCGTGGATGGCACTATCTATATATTATCAACAAAATGTTTGTCTTGGTATCATTGTCGGAAAGAGGAAAAACTGCCTGCCTACTAGACCCCCTGTCATGAAGTATGACTATAGCCGAGCAAGTAGACTCACCTCTTCCTTAATACTGCAGTTGTCCACTAGCCTCTGCACAGTAAAGTTCAGCATGGGTACGGTAGCCAGCTGGCCCAGGCGGTTGATGAAGCACTTGGCGTATATCTGGGTGTACATCTTTTTCTTTGCCACAAACAGTGCTGCCTCGAGCAATCTGTAATGGGGTGTCATATTTGTTAATTATATATCTTACTAATCCTAAGTTGAGCAGGAGTGTAGAAAAATTTGTTGAACATAATTATATATTACTAGCTTATGCCCGCGGCTTCACCCGCGTGGAGTTCCAAAGAGTAGATTTGGAATTTTTCCTGCTAGAATTGGTTCAGCAGCTATGCCGTGGAAAGAGCATCATACATTATAATATAAGACCTTTGAATTTTTCAGGATGAAAAAAAAAGCATCCTATGTCCTATTCCTAGGTATAAGCTATCACCATTTCAACTTTCAGCCCTTTGGCCGTGAACGAACCGCAAACATCCAAACTTACAAACTTTCACATTTATAATATTAGTAAGATGTGGGTCGCCCAAGGGTAGGCTAGGCAATGTTGTATCATACAGACTCTCACTCTTAAAATATTTTGGTGCAAATGGGACAGAAGGCGAGTTTTCAAGCATGCCTAATAAACATATGTCTTTGTCTTCTCAAAAATATGCAGGTACATAAAGCTTGTTTTGTGACTAATGACACTGCACTTCATTGAAATCATCTGTCTGTGTCAAAATCTGTTACCGGTACAATTAGAATCTATTGCATTCAGATAGAAAAGCCTGCTAAAAAACATGGTGCTGAGCTAGCTTTACCTTAAAAAAAGGTAATCCTTTCCTTTGAAGTTTTCAAAAGACCAAAGTTTTTATGTTACAACAAGAAAAAACAATATTATATAATATATCCTCACGCCTTCCCACAAGGGTCCCCGAAGGGGTAAGCAGAGATGTATAGGTAATAGCCACACACCCACTTTCCGCCAGAGGTATATTAGGTGCCAACGTGACAGATGGCGAGTCCATCGCCGTTACTCCAGCACGACTATACATACGCATTTTGAATTTCTTCTCAGACGTATGCAGGTTTCCTCTCGATGTTTTCCTTCACCGTAAAGCTTGTGGTGTGTCTAATCACTGTACTTAAGTTTTAGAAAAACTCATTGGTACAGTTGGGATTCGAACTTGAGACCTTTGCGTCGCAGGCAACTGCTTGAACCACTCGGCCACCACGGCTCATGATATTATTATATGATATTATTCATGATAAAAATGTAAACAACATGTGTGCATGTAAACAAGTTAAACTTGTCTTCTCCTCAAAATGGAGTAGGTAGGACTCAACAAAAAAGTGTAATACTGACCTCACAGCTGCCTGAGACTCAAAAACTGGAGGCAAAATGCACTCCTGGGTCGGAATATCTGCCTTCTCATCATCCACATCAATCTTGTCCTTCTTTTCATCATTACTCGTTGACACCCAGTCATCGGGAGCAAAACTTTCATTCAATAACTTCTTCAAAAGATTCCTTGTTACACCTTTATCTACATTTTTTACAGCATAGAGAAGTACTTGCAGTAATGCAGAGGTTATGTTTTGATAGGGCAGATCCTTGAACTGTGGCCATGAAGACAAGCGGTGAGCAAACTCCTTGGCTATGTCTTTGAACTCTTCTGGTACAGTTTTATACACCATTTTTGTTACGTGTGGGGGTATACCCTTATTATCATCAACGGTTTCCTTAAACATATTCACCTTGGGCTTTTCACCAGGTAGCAAAGATATTCCACTCAAGCATTTTAAAGCACTTCGTAAAATGTGATTTGCATACGAATCCCAAACAAAATCTTCTAAATTGTTCAAGGCGTACTTACATATTTTGATTGTAAAATCGTAACACATTTGAACATGTTCTTTTGGATACTTTGATTCCTGTTTTATTTCAAGTTTCAGTTTTTTCTTTGGAGCTTCATCTTCTGAGTCTGAGGCATTATCTTCACCAGTCTGGAGGTGTTCTGTAGCCCTGTTACATGACACCCTGAGCAAAGTCTCAATGACATGGCTAGTAAAGTTATCTGAGCATAGTCTACGTAGCTCAGGTGATAGTATTTCCATGAACCGCTCCAAGTCTGCTGGTGACGAATATGGCAGTAATAGCTCTATTACCCTACAGCCAAGTTGGTTCCCCACTACATTAAGCTCCTCTCCTTTGGTACGTTCCAGAACATTGTTCACCAAAGCTCCTGTAATTAATACATTTAGCATTTATAATGGTTACATTCATGTTAATATAACTTATTATTATTATAGTCTCCAAATGGATTGCATACTCATCTACTAAGTCCAGCGCTGTACCAATTACTTTAAGGTGACGGAAAACATTGATAGAAAACTTGCATATTATCATAGACGTATGTATAATGGGGCTTGACAGACAACGCAAACCCAATTCAAACTACATTCATTCATACATATTACCGCGCAGACCCTCACAGGTAAACCAGAGAGTAGAGCCAGTTCCGTGACTTAAGCGAAACAATAAATATACACAAACTCAACTATCGTACTAAATCCTGTATTCTTACCTCTTTCTTCTTCGTTCTCAATCCCTTGTTTCATAGCGTCTAGGATACCAACAAAATATTGATACAGTTCTTCTGGCATTTTTGTGCCGCGACCTAATTGACCCTTTTTCGCGTATTTCTTGGCGTTCGAAAGGAAGTTTTTACGTTTTTTCCTCCATTTTCTTTTGTTTGGATTATCTCCTGATGCTTCAGCTGATTTCTCGGTGTTTTCTTCACTCATTTTTATTCATTTGTTGTACTTTGTGTAATGTTAATAACAAACAGGTGGTATTTTAGAGGTTACTTATGTGTCAAACTGTCAAACTCACGCTTGCTAGACATTGCGTTATTTCGTGGTTGTCAGTGTCGACAGTGCGTTCCGTTTCATGAATACATGTTTAATAATTTATTTAACTACAAACTAGTTAGACAGGAGCTTACACTTATGTACTTAAAACTATAAAAAAAAATCCAAAAAATACATACATATCACCACAGCCAGTCCCTCAACTACTGACTGTAATATAACCTATTTCGTTAATAATAACAACTAAACCTTTACAATCGTAAACGGAAGCGTATGGACGTATTTCAAACGTATACCGCTACTCCTTGTGTCGGCCACACGAGGAATTATGTGCTGGCAGCAATGCTATTACATTTGCTGCCAGCACAGCCATTAACTGATATAAGTTTGGCAACGTGAGAATAGTACATCTGGCGATGGCAAGCTCGAAGGCTAAGGTAACCGCTTATAATTAAGACAAGCTTGTTTGCCACTGAGTATAGAAATACGGGGAAATAAGGTGTAACTGACGTATATAATATAAACCTGATCTATGATATTCACATTATTACAAGAAATAAAATAAAACCTAAGTAAGGAATAATATTACCTCCTTGAAAATATCTTTTATACGAGTTTCTAAAACAATATCATTCATCTGTCAAGTCAATACTCAATATAAGTTGGTACCAACTACCAACTTAATAGTTTGAAATTTGAATTGGTTTTGTTAAGTTGCCCAAATTAGGCCGTCTAATGGATGTGAGGACCTGTTGAACACCTAAGCATACTGGGAATATTAATGCAAAGCATACACATTCTTCTAGGAATACATTATCACCCATTGTATTCAGATCGTAGCGCCGTACCGTACCGTACAACGTCTAGTAAGTGAGAGGGGCGTATTCCCGTCTCTGTCCCGCGTTTTCGAATGCAATGGGAAACCTACCCGACTAGTTTGCCGCCCGGCGACGAGAGACGAAGAGTGTTTTGTTTTCGAACGTAGTGGTCAAAAGTTTTATTAAATAATCAACTGTGTATGCAATTTATTTGTCATAGTTTTAATATATAATTTGAACATTGAAGAATAAAAATTATAAACTAAATAACTAAACAGAGATTAACGAAAAAAAATTAATGACCATAAAGTGAGAATTAAAGAGTTGATAAGAGTGATTTTCATGTGAAATTCTGTTTTGATTTTCGTCGCAACTGTAAAGGTAGGATATCAAAACTTGTGTGACTACTTAAAGGCGTTGACCGAAACATAATGCGATGCGCTAACACACCTCAGAAAGATTCGGCTTGTTGCATTCTCCGACTCCGCTTTTCACTGGCTTCCTTAGGGAAATAGTTTAAGTTGTTTGCAATATCTAGCTTACTAATATTATAAATGTGAAAGTTTGTATGTTTGGAAGTTTGCGGTTCATCACGGCCAAACGGCTCAACCGAATTGGCTGAAAGTTGAAATGGTGATAGCTTATACCTAGGAATAGGACATAGGCTACCACTTATTAATATTATAAAGGCGAAAGTTGGTCACTTTGGATTTTTGGATGATTGTTTCTCTTTCACGGCAAAACGGCTGAACCAATTTTAATGGTGATGGCTTATACCTAGGTTTAGAACATAGGGTACATTTGAACCCCGAAGAATTCAAAGTTCTAATATTATAAAGTATGTTGCTCTTTTACGGCATAGTGGCTGAGCCGATTTGAGCTGGAAAATACAAGCTACTTTTTCGAACTCCACGCGGGCGAAGCCGCGGGCATAAGCTAATCTAATATAATACGTGACAATTAGTATTTTAACAGTAGCTCTGGGACACACACACTTTAAATGTATTTATGTACTTACATTTAAATGCCTATAAAGCATTAGTAAATTCCTTCATTGACATGAAAAAATGTGTGCAATTTTTTTCTTGTTCCTTGCAACAAATATGCGCTCTACGTGATATCTGCTACCTTAAATATTTGCCATCAATAGACAGGTAAAAATTATATATTTTTAGTTTCATTTTCAGGATAATGTATCTCCACCCCTTCCCACATGGTTCCCCGAAGGGGTAGGCAGAAGAAGTGTGTAGTGTAGAAGTGTGTCAAACGCCGTTACTCAAGGACGACCATACACACACCTTTGAATTTCTTCTCAAAAGTATGCAGGTTTTCTCTTCATATTTTCCTTCACCGTAAAGATCGTGGTATGACTACTCATAGTATTTAAGGTCAGAAATACTCATTGATACAGTTAGAATTAGACCTTGCAATATTTGTGTTGCAGGCAACTACTTGAATCACTGGGCCACTACGGCTCTTTTTCAAGATATTTAAAAACAATTACCACCCGAGTAACCATTCCACGACTTAGGTACCGGTTTTGACGACTGACGAAAGACTTTCAATTCTTCGAATCAAGGAATAACAACTTAAGAGTTCCAATAATACGGAATATAATTCCGTGCACGTATCGTATCGCGCCTTTTTGCACGACTTGCCGCGAAAAAGTAAAAAAAAACATTTAGGTATTTGGCATTTTACCTGGCTGCGGTCCATGGTTTGCGGAATGTGATTTTTTAATTTTCTTTTTATTTTAACTTAATCTCAAATATTAAGGTTTGAGGTTTATAATTTCCTGCCTTTACAAGTAACTATATTGAGTATTAATTTAACTAACGCTCTCAATATTCTATTTCTACAAATAAGAACATATTGTGGCAGGTGTCAACGTGACAGATGACAAGGGTGTCGCCGTCTGACTTTCTTTTTAAAGGTATACAGCTTTCCTCCCGATACTTTCCTTCACTGCAAAGGTACCTTAAGTTTAGATTGACATTATTTTGATGATTTATATGAAAAGCCTAGGTTTTTAAAAAGTTCTCTGTCTCTTTAAGAGCCCTTGATATAGGCGGTACGCCAGGACCCATGGCCCGGGCGGTATTGATAGTGCCATCCACGAAGATGCGCCCCACAATTCTTCCTCATAGTTTAATAGTGTAAGTGTGCGACCTTCCACTAATTTAGTAACTAACTACTAAAGAAGTAACTAAGTTTGAGTATTGTCGGTACACACTGATTACCTATGAGTGCACACGCACACTACAATTAATAGGCTCGAGTCATACTTCACGCATCCCGCGACCCCCACGACTAGAAATTGGTGGGGCGCGTCTTTGTGGATTCTTCATTAACACAACTTGACAACTTCAACCACAGGATCTACTTCATACATACCTACATACATATAATCACGCCTCTTTCCCGTAGGGGTAGGCAGAGACCACTTCTTTCCACTTGCTACGATCCTTACATACTTCTTTCGCTTCATCCACTTTCATTATTCTCTTCATACATGCTCTTCGGTTTAGGGTACTCTTGACCTGACCTTTTTTCAAGACGTCCCTATCTACTTCAAAACGGGCTTAACATAGAATGAGCAGCGCTAGGTTTTCTGGGTCGTTCATTAGTCTGATGGCAATGATGATGACGATGAAGGTAGAAACCGGCGGGCGGGCGGAATTTTCAGTGCTTGCCTCGCCTTGGAAAAGTTAAAGATCCGGGACTGAAAGCTAATAAAGCTAAATAGGGCTAAAAGCACTGCCCCTATATCGTCAATAAGGCTATCAAATTACCGATATAGTCCACTACTATCAAATAGGGGACGCAGGCAATTTGTGGTATTATATTAGGCATGTGTCTCGCTCCATTAGTGGGAAAGTTAGCTATCTTTGATGTACGTATATTTATCTCTATCTACCACTGTTATAGTACTATAACTACCTATACAGCTCTGCCTACCCCTTCAGGGGCCCTTGTGGGAAGGCGTGAAGACTTATAATATCTACCAATGTTGTTCAAACTAAAAAACTCAAACGATACTAGTGAACTCGGCTTAACAGTAATATATTTAAAAGCGCCGTGGTGGCCGAATAGTTCCAGTAGTTGCCTGCAACAGAATTATTGAAGTTCGGATTCCGACTTTAACAATTAGTTTTTCTGATTTTAATTACTTACAGTGATTAGTCACACCACGAGCTTTACAGTGAAGGAAAACATCGAGAGGAAAGCATATGTCTGAGAAACAATTCAAAGGCTTGAGAAACTGGCGGAATGTGAGTGTGTGTGGGTACTACCTATACTCTGCCTACCAGTGGCGAAGCGTCCTTAGAACACGATTCCTACCGGCTTCCCTTGGCAGATTCGCGCTCATATACGACTATTCTATGTAGTCATAATATCGCAAGAGACATAACTACATTGCGCCCTTTGTAAGAATATTCTCCAATATGCTGGATACAAAAACGCAATGTATGTGAAATCGCGCAAACGCCCACATACACGATTTCACGTAGTAGGCGGCTGGGGAACTCGCTCATAATATTGGGAATTCAAATAGTTAAAATGTAGGCAATTCACGCACACATAGACATTACAACCACATCCAACCATTCGTCGATATAACAGCGATTATAAGCCGATCTCAGATAGCCTCCAATCTTTATTTGTTATGCGTTAAGGTTTCGTTTCGCTTGAAAAGTTTCCTCCAATCAGAGCAATTCAAGAGTCAGTCAAATCAAAGTCAATCATTGACCTCACCTAGCCATTATTTCGCGCGTATTTGCACGGATTGTTTTGTTATGCTAATTTATCTATTGTAATATGTGATAAGCTTGATTGTGTTGTGGTATATGGTTTTAAAAAAACGAAAGTAGTGAAATTTTACTTGCCAAGTGTTGTCACAGTGTTTGTTTTGTTTCACCGTAAAGGTTTGTTTGTTTATTTTTGTTTCTTGTCGTCACGTAGTCTGTTAGGTTAGAAATGGCGGCGTTAATACAAATAGGTTGTTGTCTTACAGATTACCTATTAAATGAGTTAACTTCGTTCTCAAAACAATCTTTCGATAATAAAAAATATATCATTAAACCTGAGCATTAAACATGGACGGGCTCGTCCCGATATGAAAATTGATTATAGACGTAAGGATGGGTGTTTCAAACATTTTCACAGTTCTATGTATGATAAATACGATTGGATAACCGGCAGTTGAAAATTACATAAGTTATTTAGCTTTCCATGTCATGTCCATGTTATTTTGTTTTTGGGTTTGTAGTATAGAAAAATAAATACTGCAGTATTCCTGCTGGTATTTGTTTGTGATGATGATGCTGGCAAGTTAAGTTTCACTTATTTTAGTTCTTTTTTTGGCTGTGTATTTATAACCCCCGTGTGAGTGACGTGTGCTTTAAAACGGCTTTTTAAAGCCACTTTTATCATACTCGACATGCACTGTTCATATGATACCAGTAATGTCATGTATGGGGAAGGTGGTGAACACTAACAACTGTACAGCAAGCATGTTCTGTCGCATGGAAAAATTGCATACAACGCAACGCAAGCACCATACATAACATTTCGCCGTAGTTTTGGGAGGTGAACTAACACACTAATATATGGTATGTAATTTATTGCATTTTTTTTTACAAGTTAAGAAATGACGTTTTGCTTATTCACGCGTTAGCCATTTTTTTGGTCCGGCTTTACCTTTCTTTTTTTTCACCCCACGCCACTGCTGCCTACCCCTTGTATTTAACTAGAGGTATTTATTCGCGTTATATATGGTTACAGCCCCGTCCGTCGGGTAGGTATTGCCTTATTTAATCCGTACCTATTGGACGAAATAAAAAAAATAGTGCGCACATTCGTTTTTGCGTGAAACGGAACTAAGATCCGCGCAGATTTCGTATAAGTCTTTTATTTTTCAATCTTTTTTTCAATGTGACAGTTATTATAATCATTTTGTAATTAATAGCTTTTAATGTACCTAATGAATGCTTAGTCTTAGCGTTAAACTGAGATGGAAATAATGTAAGGGCGATAGCGAACAACGCAAATACAGTTTAGATTCAACGTTGTCTTAAAGAAAATTATATCGGCGTTCATTTATCTCGAGATGTATCGTGGTATCGTGGTCCATGCGTGAGTCACCGACCTAATTTCTTAACCGCAGAACGTGCTAGTGGCCGGTGCCACAGAGGCTAATTGTTTAATTACACTGTACTAACTAGGATTAGTAGGCGAGTGCGGGATTCCATACAGGATGTCCAGTTTCTCAGAAAATAAAAGTATTGGCTTTTAGAATTTAAAGAGTAATAGGAGCACCAAACAATAACCAGTTCAGGAATCGGTTAGCGACATCTCGTGTTCCAATAAGTAATGTATTGGATTATACAAAGCGATGTAGGCGTATATGCTCACACACTACATAAATATTTAGCATTCTTTCAGAACTTGGTGAATATATTTACCTACATACATACATAGCATTACGCAGAATCCCCCACGGGACAGGCAAAGATGAAATAGCACCAACCCTCTAGTCCTACAGACCTCTTTCGCTTCATCCTTCTTCAGACTCTAACATTCCGGCCTCTTTGAGTTCTCCTGACGTTCCTCATTGATTATTCGATCGGTTATCTAGATAGTCGTGTTGAACGGGGAAGGACTCGCCATGTCACGTGGGCACCTATAATATATCTCTAGCGGAAGTGTACTACTCATACACCTCTGCCTATACCTTCGGGGAGCCTTGTGGGTAGATGTAAGTACACGTAGTTCGTGGTTTCAGCCGCATTTGACTGTCCGCACCCTCGGGCAGCAGCATGATCATGTAGCCTTCCTTATTAAACGGCTATCAGCTGCAAAAATATTATACATATTTATTATGTTGTCTATATATATATACCTATATACGAGTATTTGTACCTTAGTCTTGGATGTTCTATCTATTTATGTATATAATACAATGTCGTTGTCTACGTATACTCGTGTCCATCACACGAATATCTGCTCCCAGCTAGAAACGAACCCGCGACCTCAAGTTTCACAGTCAAGGGCTCTAACCACTAGACCAGACGGCCGTCAGATATAAGGATTCGTTTAAATCTGCCTGTCTATAAGTGTTGTTGCTCGTAAGTGTTGTTTACAAAGAACGCTTAACGGATGTTGTTAAATCTGTATCGGATTATAATAGTTTAGGTACTTACCTCTGCTTTACGTACACTGGAATACGTTACGATCAACAATACGTTGGCAAAGAGCCAGCTAAGATCGTATTTCACTCAAATTGTTACGCAAAATTATTGGCAAACAAGCATACGGCCCACCTGATGAGATGCGGTTAGAAAGTATCACTTGCGCGTTGCTCCTCCGGGTTCGGAGATTCATACTCTGTATTGGCAGCATAATGGGACCAACCCCTCTGCTACCTACACGGTATAACAACCTCCCCCTTTCCCAAGGAGCTCATTACTGGAAACCTTATTCACCACGTAGGAACACAACACAATAAATTGTGTTATTTGGCTACGGACTTCTATAAAGTGTAGGTCCTGCCCCAGTCTACCCTCTATGCCTTATCTTATGTGCATCCGCCTTTAAGTTTGAAAAGAAATGAAAAGACCTACGTATAGTTTTGCTTGGGATAGGACAGGACTCCTCATCTGTCACGTTGACACCTAAATATATCTCCGAGGAAAACGGGGCGTGTTGCACTTCTGCCTACCCTTTCGGGGACTTGTAGCGGCAAGATATTATCGCAAACACGGAAGGAGCGGTGTGAATTTAAAGTTTTTTCAAATCCATGTCGACAAATTATCAATTTCAGTAAAATAATTGCTTGGTTCTTCTCAAGATCCATAACTACTCAGATGAAAACTCCCAATTAAGAGCATAACTTAATTATCTACCATAGATATTGGTAAGTAGATGATCTCGGTGAAAGCCCCAACTTGAGTTTCCGAGAAACTATTGAGGCGCGACTTTCCAGCCATGCGGAACTATACTGACTTAATCTATTGTGTGAATGTTCAACAGCTGAGTCTATCTCATCTCAAGATGGATGGAAATTGTCGTCGTATTGAACCGATAAATTATGTTCGGTCTAAATTGGCTTGTGTGTGGTTTAATTTATATATTTATTAATTACCCGAAAGATTATTAATTGCATTTTAAGCCAAGGGTATATATTATAATAAAAAGTAATAATAAAGATAAACTAGAACTGTCACGCGGAAGGGTGCCAAGAAGGCTGGCAGCATTGCCACGTTGTATGGCAATGCTGATTCGCTCAGCGAAATATACTTTTAAATGTGATAAATATGTTTGTAATTGAAATGTTTCATGAATTTCAGGCCAAAATGCGAGAGAGTCTCCGACGGTTGGCTTCGGAAGAAGGGATGGAGAGAACAGTTGAGGGTAACCGGCGGAGGGTGCGAGTGGAGCTCTTGGATGGAGAACACGTGACTATGGACATTGATGTATGTATTCTACATGTAAGGATTGCTTAATTTGGAGCTGTGCCAATTTGTGTGAATTGCCCCAATAAAGTATTTATTATTATTATTTGTTCCTCTTTCAAGCAAAAACTAGTGTACTAATTTGAATAAAATTTACAAAGAGAATAAGCGGGATTATATCATAGGATATGTTTTATTCCAGACGAAGAACAGGAAATAATATAACAACTAAATTACATTATAACGCGGGTGGAACTGCGGGGAACACCTATTTAATGATATATCTTGAAATATTCTAAAACGATATTAATCTTATAAAGAGCCGTGGTGGCCGAGTGGTTCGAACAGTTGCCTGCGACGCAAAGGTCGCAAGTTCGAATCCCGACCGTACCAATGAGTTTTTTCTGAACTTAAGTACAGTGATTAGTCACACCACGAGCTTTACGGTGAAGAAAAACATCGAGAGGAAACCTGCATACGTCTGAGAAGAAATTCAAAGGCGTATGTATAGTCGAGCTTGAGTAACGGCGATAGACTCGCCATCTGTCACGTTGGCACCTAATATACCTCTGGCGGAATGTGGGTGTGTGGGTATTACCTATACACCTCTTACCTACCCTACTTGCCTACCCCTTCGGGGACCCTTGTGAGAAGGCGTGAGGATCTATTATTATATATTAATCTTATGACCTTGACTAATCAAAGCTACAGCTGAACCACGTCATTTGAAGATATTTAAGAACGCAAACCTTCATTGGAATATCGTAAATAGAGAGTACGTCTTATTTAAAAGTCGTAAAATGTATTTTAAGGTTATTGCGGCTGTAAAACCCGGATAATCTTTGTGGCACAATAAGAAAATGAGGAATTCTAAACGATGATTTTGTTTGGAGAGAGCTCTAATGCCTAGTTCTCTCTCTATATTCGTACATGCTGTGATTGAATTACTAAATTGTGACAATGCATACAGCTTCACCGATTTACTTTTATTCCGATTGAAATTATAAGTGACGAAAAGGTATGAAGTAAAAGGTATGAAGTAAAAGTAAATAAAATAATATAAATAGAACAAATACAAAAAACGACAATTTCTTTTCCCTATTTTCGAATGAAAATGTAAGATCAACTACGTTTTAATTTTTCTTATGTCATTAATAGTCTCTGAAAAAAACCTTTAAACTTCCGCGTGAATATACCTACATACATTTCATCACGCCGAGTCCCTACCGGGGTTGGTAGAGAGTATAGAGCGCCAGCTCTCTCTAGTCTTGCACACCTCTTTCGCTTTTGTTTTTACTACACCCTAGAAGACACCTAACTTCTAGAAGACAACTGTTCTATTTACTAGGCGTCCTGTATAATAAAACCCAAATGATACCTTTAAGTAGTACCTTTTACAAACCATCAGATCTTCCGTATGCTTAATTCCAGAGAAAGGCCACTGGCATGGATCTTCTGGAGCTGGTGTGCGAGTCATTGGACGTCCAAGAGGTGGACTACTTTGGTCTGGTCCACATGCATCGTGGCGACCCCAGGGTTTGGGTGGACCTGACGCGCCGGCTGTCGAAAACCTTTAGAAGTAAGATATTCATGTCTTCAGACAAAGGTCCCCAGGCAGGTAAAGGTCTAACAACGGCCTCTTTTCCCCCAATTGAGGTGCCATTGGAACAGATAGCGAGACTGTGTTCGTTTCTCAAGTAGGACTATATATAGTGCCCTCTACGAAGTCAAGCCCCACCAATTTATAGTCCAGGGGGTCGCGGGATGCGGGGAGTACGACCCGATTCTATTAATTGTAGTGTGCGTGTGCACTCATAGGTAATCAGTGTGTACCGACAATACGCTAACATTAGTGGAAGGTTGCACACTTACACTATAAACTATAGTGCACTATCTATATCCACGCGTCTTTGAATTTCCTCTCAAACGTATGGAGTTCCAAGTGTTGGGAGACACATATACATTTATACTGTTATTACAAAGAGGTAGTCTCCAATTGAGGAAGCTCCCCGTTGAGGTTTTCCCTGGAGAGTACAGCATGGAGTTCTTCAAGAAGGGTGTGAAAAGATTCCTGCAGGGTCGGCAACGCGCGAGTGATACCCCTGGTGTTGCAAGCGTCCATAGGCGGCGGTAACCGCTTACCATCAGGCGGACCGCAGGCTTGTTTGCCACCCGTGTGGTATATCTAACACGGTCCACCCATGGGTCCAGTACAGTCGATCATCGTATAGATGGCGGCATGATTGATGTTCCAGACGAACCGTGGGATGTAAGGTTCGCAGTAAAGTTCTACCCACCAGAGCCCTCGGAGCTCAGGGATGACGTCACCAGGTACCAACTAGGCCTTGCCGTGCGGTTGGATCTGATCGAAGGTAAATTAAATATTAGACGCCTTCACGAACATATTTTTTTTACTTTTATTATATACATATATTTAAAAATGTACTTTATAAAGTGTACATTAAAAAATATACTTTACCTCATAAAGGAAGTAGGTTTGATGTAATTTTTGAGATAAACTAATGTTGCAGTTGAAGAGGCGATGTTATATGAGTGCTGTAACCTTTGTAGGGCGCCTGTCGTGCTCCACAATAACCCACGCCTTGCTCGCGTCCTACGCCCTGCAGGCCGAGCTGGGGGACTACGAGGCGGGCCACATGCAGGCCTCCGTCCTCGCCCGGCTGAGGGCCGTCCCCATCAACGCCATCACACCAGAGCTCGAAGCCAAGATCGAAGATTTGTACAAGAGACATAAGTAAGTCTAAGAGGTGTCTTTTAATTATGTGAGGCGTTTTGGGGGAGGGGAGGGGGTCATGTCGAACCTCAGCCGATCCCACGTGGGGAAAGTAGTGGCAAATTTCCTTATAACATCTTAAATTTGCGAGAAACTTGGTTAATTTAAGTAAAAATGCAAGATGTCTCTTTTTAGATGCCAACTTGATAGATGGCGAGTCCATCGCCGTTACTCAAGCACGACTATATCATAGTAACTTACCTAAACCGCCATTACCTCCCCCCCCCCCCCATGAAGATACATATATTCTTATCTTAGATGAACTTGTCATTTGTGTCAGGGGCCAAACTCCAGCAGAGGCGGAATTGAACTACCTAGAAAATGCAAAGAAGTTGTCCCTTTACGGGGCTGAGCTACACGCCGCTAGGGACTCACACGAAGTGGACATACAACTCGCCATCAGCGGGGCGGGCATCACCATCTACAGGGATGGGTAACGATACCACCATACAAATACATACACACCCATACATACACGCATACATACTACCTACTAATATAATACATGCGAAAGTTTGTGTGTATGTTGCTCTTACAACATACACACAAACTACTTACTGCTAAACGGATTTGAATAAAATTTGCCACAGATATAGATTATCAATAATCCCCCGGCACACTATTTGTGTTCCACGTAGAATGAATATATTATTAGGATCACCAACGATTGTTACATACGTATATACATGTCATCCCGCCGAGTCACTAACGGGGTAGGCATAGAGAGTAGGGAGCCAGTTCTCCCTAGACCTACATACCTCTATCACTTCACCCACATTCATCAGTGGAGTGTAGAATTGTATCCATGTATACCTCACGCCTTCCCACAAGGGTCCCCGAAGGGGTAGGCAGAGGTGTATAGGTAATACCCACACACCCACTTTCCGCCAGAGGTATATTAGGTGCCAACGTGACAGATGGCGAGTCCATCGCCGTTACTCAAGCACGACTATACATACGCCTTTGAATTTCTTCTCAGACGTATGCAGGTTTCCTCTCGATGTTTTCCTTCACCGTTCAGCTCGTGGTGTGACTAATCACTGTACTTAAGTTCAGAAAAACTCATTGGTACAGTCGGGATTCGAACTTGCGACCTTTGCGTCGCAGGCAACTGCTCGAGCCACTCCATGTATACATATAAAATAAAAATACAACCTGCTTAAATATTAACGTACATCTTTAATCATATAATAATTAGGTATCATTGGTTTATTTTATTGTATTTTTCTTCAGGAATAAGAAAACATATCGTTAATCCAACTAATAATCAGTGCCAAACCTCATCCGATTCCGTTCAGTAGTTTTTGCGTGAAAGACGATAAACATACAACACAAACGCATTTATAATATAAAATAGGATACGTAATAAAGATTATTCATCAAATTAAGTATCGGCGCGTTGGCCACCATCAACTGTAGCATACCTTCGGAGATAGCCACCACAAGTGCCCCCCAGGGTGGTGATGAACCGGTTCCCGTGGTGCATGACCACGAAGCTGTCGTACAACAAGCGCGGCTACTGCGTGGTCCTTAGGCCCCGCGAGTGCGACGACCACGAGACGCAGCTGGCCTTCCGCCTGCCCTCCACCACGGCCTGCAAGAGGCTCTGGCGCTGCAGCGTCGAGCATCACATGTTCTACAGGTGAGCCACGTCACCAGGCCGAGTCGTCAACTTGGCATGTACCGCCAGGTCTCGTCGCCAACTTGGCTTATACCGCCAGGTCTCGTCACCAACTTGGCATATACCGCCAGGTCTCGTCACCAACTTGGCTTATACCGCCAGGTCTCGTCACCAACTTGGCTTATACCGCCAGATCTCGTCGCCAACTTGGCTTATACCGCCAGATCTCGTCGCCAACTTGGCTTATACCGCCAGGTCTCTTCGCAAACTTGGCATATTCCGCCAGGTCTCTTCGCAAACTTGGCATATTCCGCCAGGTCTCGTCGCCAACTTGGTATATTCCGCCAGGTGTCGTCGCCAACTTGGCATATACCGCCATGTCTATATCACCGGGTTTTTGAGTATAAAGTTAAGCACTGTTTTATGTTGACTCCTTAAACTTGACACATACATACATATATATTAGTTTGTCTGAATGCCTTCCCGGGGACAATGGTCGCCACAGGGTAGTAGAACCAACCCACCCAATATCCGCCAGAGATATATTTTAAGCGCCAACTTAACAGACTTACTCAAGCATGACTATACGTAAACGTATGCAGGTTGCTTCTCGATGCTGTTAAACTTTGATTAAAATGATATAATAATAATATAATAATATATCCTCACGCCTTCCCACAAGGGTCCCCGAAGGGGTAGGCAGAGGTGTGCAGGTAATACCCACACACCCACTTTCCGCCAGAGGTATATTAGGTGCCAACGTGACAGATGGCGAGTCCATCACCGTTACTCAAGCACGACTATAACGTACGCTTTTTAATTTCTTCTCAGACGTATGCAGGTTTCCTCCTCGATGTTTTTCCTTCACCGTAAAGCTCGTGGTGTGACTAATCACTGTACTTAAGTTCAGAAAACTCATTGGTACAGTCGTGGGATTCGAACTTGCGACCTTTGCGTCGCAGGCAACTGCTCAAAACCACTCGGCCACCACGGCCCTTAAAATGATATGCGTAGAGCCAGGTGGTAGGCGCGCGGCCGGTACTGTGGAGCGCGTGGCGTTGCCCACGGCTGCGGCGCGTGGCTTGCGCCGCACGCTGCGCCAACTGCGACAAGCCCGAGGCCGCCTGAACACACCTCACACCTCACTCACAGCACACCTCTCCTCTACACCCTCTACACTTCACAGATTCACTCAAAACTGTATATTTTGTCATGATTACATACATACAATTACCGTGTCATAGTAATTTTAAACAACTATTATTAAACATGCAAGTTTGCGTGTACGTTTGTTCTTCTTCACGTAAAACTACTTAACAGAATTGGATGAAATTTTACACAGGATAGATTATTAGCTGGATTAGCATATAGGATAATATGTATTATTCCAGAAAATCTATTAATGAGATCAATTTTGACGTGAACACGACCGCGTGAAAGCTAAGCTGGTGTTTATATATGCTTGGTGTATATATGTAACTTGTAATAAAGGATTGATTTTAGTGTATTTATTTTAAAAGTATTCTATAACTGAACATATATTATAAAGATATATATTTTGTACGCAGCAATTTCTCAGCAGGATATTTTTCGTCCCGATCATAATACCACCCTTATTCCATAAAGTATTCATAAAACCTTTTATTCAAAACATCACAGAAGAAACATATATTTAAATATAAAAAATACTAGCTGTCCCACCCAGCTCCGCCCGGAGTGAAAAGTAAAATTTCCTGAAACACGATGGCAGCCACCTACCTACCTGGTCCAATTCAGATCTAAACCATGCTCGGAGTCCACCTAAAGACA
Source organism: Drepana arcuata (assembly GCA_016069955.1). Taxonomy (NCBI): domain Eukaryota; kingdom Metazoa; phylum Arthropoda; class Insecta; order Lepidoptera; family Drepanidae; genus Drepana; species Drepana arcuata. The sequence continues at coordinate 31,150 of JACCPG010005920.1, read as the reverse complement.
AAAAATTACATTAGATTCGGTCCGTTTACGATTCTATAAAAAGACATGCAGATATTCATTTTATATATAGAGATAGCCGTGGTGGCCGCGTGGTTCGAGCAGTTGCCTGCGACGCAAAGGTCGCAAGTTCGAATCCCGACTGTACCAATGAGTTTTTCTGAACTTAAGTACAGTGATTAGTCACACCACGAGCTTTACGGTGAAGGAAAACATCGAGGAAACCTGCATACGTCAGAGAAGAAATTCAAAGGCGTATGTATAGTCGTGCTTGAGTAACGGCGATGGACTCGCCATCTGTCACGTTGGCACCTAATATACCTCTGGCGGAAAGTGGGTGTGTGGGTATTACCTATACACCTTTGCCTACCCCTTCGGGGACCCTTGTGGGAAGGCGTGAGGATATATTATATTATGTTTTTTATATATAGAGATAGATAGAATACGTGTCGTGTCGAAGAGCCTTTCTGCCCTTGACACAACCTTCTAACGAGAGCTTATTAGGTGTTGGTCGAGGCTCTTTCCCACTATGGGGGGTATGGCTATTAAAGTTTATTATATCATCACGCCGAATCCCTAACGGGGTAGGCAGAGAGTATAAAGCGCCATCTAGGCTTACTTACTTTAAGTTTATTATTATTTAGTTAATTCCCACAGCAGCACACAGACACGTTGAACTATATTTAAAAAGGTTTAATTTAAGTTGTCATTTACTTATTTCAAATTATGTTAATAGTTATTTTAAACAATTAATAAATATTTTAAAATAATAAATTGTTTCATTATATAAGAGAAGGCAAACAAAAAATCCCATCAAAAGTCTTTTACTTTACTTATGGGATATGGGATATACCCTTATTCATCCTTAGTCATATACTAAATATAAAAGTACAGTTACCACTGTTTACAAGGAAATAACCTGTCGGGAGAAGAAACTACGAGAGAATCTGCCCGGTTATTATAAATAAACAAATACCTGGGACAATTCCACACAAATTGATCTAGTCCCAAATTAAGCAAAGCTTGTATTATGGTAACTAGACAACGATACGTTTACTTATATAGATAGATATATACATAAATACATAGGACATCCAAGACTAAGGTACAAATACTCGTGTTCATCACACAAATATCTGCCCTCAGCGGGATTCGAACCCGCGACCTCAAGTTTCGTAGTCAGGAGCTCTAACCACTAGACCAGACGGCCGTCTGGTCTAGTCGTTAGAGTTATTATTATTTTACATTGGCTACCTTTTACGTAAGGGTAGACACACATATACATATCATAACGCTAAGTCCCTAACGGGGTAGGCAGAGAGTATAGAGCGCCAGTTCTCTCTAGACTTGCATACTTCTTCCACTTCGTCCACATTCATCAGTCTCTTTATACATGCTCGTTGGTTTCAAGTATTCTTGACATTCCTGTCCTTGTGACTGTCCATAGGAGTAGAGAGAGATTAACATTTAAATTGTTTGCAAGAGACGCTCAGAAGACACTAAGATAACTTCATTTTACACACACACATTCATATCGATCACATGAAATCGATCGGACGCTCATACGGGAACGTCATGAGTACTTGAAACCGACGAGCATGTATGAAGAGACTGATGAATGTGGACGAAGCGGAAGAGGTATGTAACTCTAGAGAGAACTGGCGCTCTATACTCTCTGCCTACCCCATTAGGGACTCGGCGTGATGATACACATTCATATATAATGTGCGTATGCTGAGTAAATATATACACATCATATGAATTGTGAAGTTAGCTTAGTCTTTTGTGATAGGTTTAATTGAGATTAGCTTCATCGAACGAATAGTAACTTAATTAGTAGGTGTTTGTTATCAAAAGTATTGGGAGAATATGGTAATTTTACTATTCTGGTAATGTCCCAAAGAATGCGATACCTCAATACTAGTCTCGTTTAGTGCCAGGTGCGTCTGAGTCGTGTCAAGAAATAAATTACTGGTTACTGAGTAGGTAAGTGCTTTGCCATACATTTAAGAGTCCTTCCATTTGCTTCTGTCCTGTGCATCCTCTTTGACCTATCATCATGAGAGTTTTTCTCATTATTACTCCTTACTAACCTAATAAAATAATGAAAAATAATATCCTCACGCCTTTTCACAAGGGTCTCCGAAGGGGTAGGCAAAGGTGTATAGGTAATACCCACACACCCACTTTCCGCCAGAGGTATATTAGGTGCCAACGTGACAGATGGCGAGTCCATCGCCGTTACTCCAGCACCACTATACATACGCCTTTGAATTTCTTCTCAGACGTATGCAGGTTTCCTCTCGATGCTTTCCTTCATCGTTAAGCTCGTGGTGTGACTAATCACTGTACTTAAGTTCAGAAAAACTCATTGGTACAGACGGGATTCAAACTTGCGACCTTTGCGTCGCAGGCAACTGCTCGAACCACTCGGCCACCACGGCTACCTAGCCTAATAATAATCGTTGATATTATATATTTCAATAAGTGTCTCTTTCTACATACATACAAATCACCTTTACATGCTGAATACGTATAATGCCTCCACGAGATAGGCAGAGCACGATAAAGATATGTTTACGGTGACTGAGCTCAGTATCTGGAGATATATTTAGGTGCCAACGTGACAGATGGCGACTCCATCGCGTGTACGGTTACTCAAAAGTGTTTAGGCGACTTAGGTTAAAATTACGTCAGGCGTTCGTCACGCTCTTGAATAATAATGTGAATAATACATACATACATACATATCATCACGCCAAGTCCCTAACGGGGTAGGCAGAGAGTATAGAGCGCCAGTTCTCTCTAGACTTACATACATCTTTCGCTTCGTCCACATTCATCAGTCTCTTCATACATGCTCGTCGGTTTCGAGTACTCTTAACGTTCCCGTCCTTCAGAGTCCGATCTATTTGATCCAGGTAGTGAATAATACAACTTGATCAATCTTCAGGAGGGCATATTGGAGTATCTAGTATCTGGGACCTTTGTGTGTACATACCTACATATTGTTACACTATTCCACAATTGCTTGGAATCGTAAAAATAAAATCACTTGGAACTTATTTATAACTTTGTATATTCATTTCGATACAACTTTATAACGTTTCATTTTAAACAGCTGATCTTCTCTAGTCTGAATATGTTCATGGCCTTATCGTCCCTGCCTCGAAGAGTGTCAACTCTCATAAGCTTTCAACCAATGGGTATGGGGCGTCATTGGCGCGAAACAGATATCTAGTCAATCACATTACTAATTACATGAAAATATCGAAAACAATTTATTTAAAAGTCAATATATACCAATTAGGATATTCAGGAGTTTAAGTTGCATTTAAACACATTTAAAATTAACAAAGCCGTGGTGGCCGAGTGGTTCGAGGTCGAGTTCAGTTGCCTGCGACAAAGATCGCAAGTTCGAATCCCGACTGAACCAATGAGTTTTTTGGAAGTTAAGTACAGTGATTAGTCACATCACGAGTTCGTTTGAGAAGAAATTCAAAAACACTTAGTTTGAAGCCGTATACTATATTAAATTAGAAGCCAGGAGATGGCGTATGTGTACCTAAAAAGGTATGTATGTATATTGATTCATCAAGAGCTTTATGGCAAGAGAAAACATATAGACTAGAGGAAACTTACATACGTCCGAGAAGAACTTCAAGCATGTATCAATAGCTAGAGAAACGGCCATGGACTCGCCATCTGTCACGTTAGCATCTAAATAAACACATTTCTACGTACAAAAATGCACATTATAACATCGTAATATTGCGGCTACAATATACATACTTATAGAATGAGTTTACTCAAAATCAGATCATTGTATGAATTACAATAAGCTGGATGACTTCACTGGGATTTTGCGCCACCCACTGGCTGGTATTAGCATTTTAGCATTACGTATACGACCGTCATAGTATTTACATGAATAGGTAAATAAATTGAATTGATAATCTACTTAATTTGTGCATTAGTCACACCACGAGCTTTACGGTGAAGGAAAACATCGAGAGGAAACCTGCATACGTCCGAGAGCTTTGTAAAAAGAGTTGGTTTGACATATTTAAGTAAAATTTTACCAAATTACAAGCACTATTATCGCACTAAGTCATTGGTCGAGCAGCTCTTTGACGCATCAGCTACGGCTCTCAAGAAATGTTAAACATTTTTCATCGCTTGCCTTGAAAGGAAAAGAAAGTAAGAGGGAGGTTATGCAAGCATCCTGCTGCTCTGCCTCTATTTCATCTGGCTCTTCAAATAAATCCTTGTTAATCTAAATTTCACTCTAATTGTGTCAACTAGGAACTCTGTTACATATCTTACTGGAGGTGAGTGTTAATGTCTGTGAAACAGTTTTATGCTACTGCATGCAGTGGCGTAGCTAGGTAACGCAAAGGCCCTAAGGCCAAAGGGCAAAAAATAAACTAGGCCCCAACTAAACTATTTAAAATCGTTTGTTCCGTATTCGTCGTCTTCGGAATTCGACGTACTCCAGATTTGTCGTAATCCAGATTAGTCCGAGGGGCCCCCTGAGCTTGGGGGCCCCGGGGCCCGGTCTAGCCCTCCGGTAGCTACGCCGCTGACTGCGGACATAATCGCACATTTATTTGTATCTGTGTTTTCTGTTCCTTAATAAATATATATATATACTATATATATATTTTTATACAACAAGAGTGGCAAACAAGCATACGGCCCACTGGATGGGAAACGGTTACCGTAGCCTATTTACGCTCACGATACCGAAGTATCACTTGCGCGTTGCCACTCTGTGTTCGGAGAGTTATAGTGTGTTGGCAGCATAAGGTTTAATCCCACTGCTTCCAACACAATGTAACAATCCTCCCCCCTCCACAAGGAGCTCATTACTGGAAACCTTATTCACCACGTAGGAACACAACACAATAAATAATGTTATTTGGCTACGGACTTCTATAAGGTGGAGGTCCTGCCCCAGTCGGGCAGCTCCAAATTCGAACGGGAAACCCGTTATGCCCTACCTCTCTTATATAAATAAATATTTATGTAAATAAACAAAGGTCTTTTGAATAAAAAAGTTGCCGATCACTGCACTAGGTGACCTCTCTTAGGCAACAAGGATTAGTTATTAAATGTTTTCTTTAAGTATTTCAATCTTATCATCAAGTCTCAATCAACAATTATGCGCGAGCCTAATGCTTTGAATATTAATTAACATCGTGTTGTTTTAAAAATAACATAAACATTTTTTTTCTATCATGCTCACTTCCGTACAACTGAAGGTCAGGGCGGCGAAATGAATAGAACTCCATGTAACATTTCTAAGAACGGCAAAGGTTTCCGTGTAACTTGGTAAGTAAAAAAAATCATTTCTTAAAACGATGGGTTTTTTAACAAACCAAATATCCTTACCATTCCCAAATCAAACCAACATTATTTTATTCTCCGTTAGAGACACAAGGACAACTTATTGAACGTCACATCTACATATATAAAAATTAATGTTTGTCTGCCTGTCCTTTAAAGAATCGTAAACGTCTGGACCGATTTTAATGTAAGTTTCTGTTTCTTCAGGTGGATTCGAGAATGGTTTAGAGCCACAATTGGACCCGATAGGTGGCGCTGCGATCGTGTTATAGCAACTTTTATTCAAGGGACTCGGAGTGATGATATGTACATATGTATGTTCAATCCTAATTGGTACACACCGCCGGGGTTTGAACCTGGAACTTTTGGTGTGGTTAGTGATTGCCTAAGGTGTTCTAAATCAAAACAAAATATATATTTATAAACCGTAACAACTCGGGTATGCTAATTATCGCATAAATTGACATCACTAAACTAGTATAACTTGTTCCAAACTGGTACTTACACGACGCCGAATTACAATGTACATATGTACTGTAATAATAAATGTATACGTGTAAAGAATAAATAAATATCATCCTGTTGTTTACCTGATTGTCAGAAGAAATGTCCATAGCTTGAGTGTTAGTAACAAAATTAAATAATAATAAAAATGAGCCGTGGTGGCCGAGTGGTTCGAGCAGTTGCCTGCGACGCAAAGGTCGCAAGTTCGAATCCCGACTGTATCAATGAGTTTTTCTGAACTTAAGTACAGTGATTAGTCACACCACGAGCTTTACGGTGAAGGAAAACATCGAGAGGAAACCTGCATACGTCTGAGAAGCAATTCAAAGGCGTATGTATAGTCGTGCTTGAGTAACGGCGATGGACTCGCTATCTGTCACGTTGGCACCTAATATGCCTCTGGCGGAAAGTGGGTGTGTGGGTATTACCTATACACCTCTGCCTACCCCTTCGGGGACCCTTGTGGGAAGGCGTAAGGATATATTATTATATATAAATAATAATAAAAATAAAATATTTTTTTTGTATATCCCTTTCGTACCCAAAGTGGCCTTATGAGCTATCTCTACATTATGAAGTTGTTGAGACAGAGCCTCGAGTAGCTGACGACGTGAAGATTTTAAGCTTAACTACCGTATCTTAGTTACTTATACTTAGTTAGTATTAGTATATTAGTTAATTTAATTGTTACTTACATTAAAATATGCTAACTTAATATAGAATGGTAAAAAAGTTGAAGAGGTGATTACATTAAAAAAAAACAATAAAAAATATAGAATATAGGGCCCACCGGTAAGACCGGTAAACGTATGCAGGTTTCCTCTCAATGTTTTCTTTCACCGTTAAGTTCGTGGTGTGCCTAATTACTGTACTTTCAGGAAAACTCATTGGTACAGTCGAGATTCGTATTTGCACTACTCGAACCACTTGCCCACCATCTCATATCTCTTACGAAGATATAATCATTTAATATGATTATTATTTCTCTATTTTCTCTTCTGTCTTACCCTTAAGAGAGAAGGTATAAAGAAAAGAGTTGATGTAACAAAAAAGTTGTTTCGGGAGTGAAGAGATCTAGCAAAATTGTGTGGGCGAAATTTGGTGTGTTAAGTGAAGTCTTCAAATTTACTTACTACAGAATACCAATTATTTAAGTGTATACGCCCTCTAGTGCTGACCTTACGCACGCCTCGAAGACTACTATATATAGCTGACGACACCCAGATATCACGGTGAACTGGTTCGCCGCTCAACTAACTACTTCCTTTGAGTTAATTTCCTAAATTGTTTAATAATTCATTGTACATCGCACTTTATTATACGGCAGCGAATCTTGAGTTCGTCAGAGGAAGCAAGAAAACATCACAAAATGCAGTTGCGATGCTTTCCCTTAACGTAGCGTAGCTAAACGATGATAGATCGCAATGACGAGATCCGTAAAGCAACTGGCGTGAAGATATCACAATAAAACGATATAAAAGACAGAATGAAAGAAATAAATAAATGAAAAGAAAGATGTTATGTTAATTTGGATATATAGAAAGGATGAGTGAAGAAATATTGACGAAACAGATAGATATACAAAGCGAATATAGTCATATTCAAAGGCAAAGAAATATCACATTCCTAGTCTAAGTCCGTCGTACATTCGAGTCGAAATGGGAACGTCAAAACAAGCCGAGCATAAGAGAGAAGAGAGAAGAGAGATGAATGAAGATGAAGCGAAAAAGGTCCCTAAGACTAGAAAGGATGTTACTGTACTCTCTGTGAGAGTGATACAACAAAAGCTTTTGCCGTTTACACTTGAAGTCAACCAATTGGAACATTAGCATCACTCTGTCCTGCATTTAGTGGGGGTCAGGTCAAGGCCTAGACCCCGGGGGGTACATACGAACTTGGCAGACGACTACAAAACTATTCATTAACGCAATTTTGACAATATCGACTACGGAACAATATCTACTTCAAAATGGGCTTAACGTAGAAAGAGCAGCGTTAGACCTTCGTTGTGGCGTTCTTTGCAGGAGGCCTGTGTTCTTCAGTATCTGATGGCTGAAATGATAATGATGATCAGTATCAGAACAGTCCCTATGTTGATGATGATAGAGATGTTTCAAAATAAAGGCGCTCGGGCTTCATTTTTCAGTGCTTGCCTCGCCTCGAAAATTTCAAGCGGAGAGCTACCGCCACGCTACAGAACATCGCAGCCAAATGTCACGCTCTCGGGCATTGCTGCGTGTGTGTTCTTGCGTGAGACCGGCGTGATTGTGCTTACAAAAGCCCCTTATTTAGAAAACAATGGCCGGTTGGTTGCACAGATTGTCGCCAATTCTGGGATACATTAGAATGATAATGATAAGCAAATATATTAATATTCGCATATTTCAAAAAATCCTTTATTTTCCTTTTTAATATTCATATTGCCAATATTTGATGACATTATCAAACACGATGTGATATTTGCTAAACATTACATGCATATATAAAATACAAGCACTTGGTGTAAAATATACCTATTAATAATATTATTAGCTTTATATTCATACTAACTTGAAAAACAATATTATATATATGTTTGCTGAGACAAGAATGTGGACGAAACTGTAGAGAGGTCTGTAAGTCTAGAACTGGCGCTCTACTATGTATGCCTACCCCATGATGCACTCGCATAATGGCATGTCATCATGGTAGGCAACATACGCCCCCATGCTGTTAACTGGCTGTGGTAGCCCACAATATCAGATACGTTTTAAATCTTTTATCAATGCCATTTACCCTTATCGTTAACGGGAGGGAATTCATCTCCATGCCTTGGAACTTCAGGTCTCGCACTGCGCGGTTCCAAAGGAGTTTCCTTCCGCGAACGCTCAGGCTGTGGAATGAGCTCCCCGTTGAGGTTTTCCGTAGAGTGTACAGAATTCTTCAAGAAGGGTGGGGAAAGATTCCTACAGAGTCGGAAGCGCGAACAGTAATAATGGTATAAAAAGATATGTAAGCAGTTAGTTTTAAAACTGCTATCTGATAAGTATTGTAAATTGCTGACTAAATAATAGCATACATACATACATATCATCACGCCAAGTCCCTAGCGGGGTAGGCAGAGAGTATAGAGCGCCAGTTCTCTCTAGACTTAAAGATAACAAAAAGACACGACACTTTAAAATAATGTTATTACATATATAAAATACTAACTGTGCCTCGTGGTTTCACTTGCATTGAATTGGATTCCATTTCTAGATTTATTTTTTTGATATAAATACAACATATTCTATGCAATGATGAATTTAGATAAAACCTCATTGATTCTATGTGTTAGTTCAGCTAATAATGTATCTCTGTGCCAAATTTCACCCAATTCTGTTCAGTAATTTATACACAGAATCTTTTACATTAATAATATTAGTATGATTATTAGGATATTTTTTATCGAACTCCATATCGTGGAGGTTGGAATAAAAAAAAACAGGTAGGTTTGTAAACGGACTGAACACAGAGGTCAGTCAATGACGAGGGCGACGCCTCGGGACGAAATAACGAATTGGGAAGTATCATAGCTATTTAACTCCGCCACTTCAATCTTACCTTTTATAAAAGGTAAGGTTTTTAAAAAAAAGGGCCAAATGCAGCTTGTAGCGATCTGTTTGTGAGTAACGAAACCATAGTCATATCGGTCAACGGCCTAATGACAGCCTCGACCACCTTCAGAGGCTCTCGCTAGGTGGTTCGATCAAGGGTCTGCTGCAGAAAACTGTGCTCCTCGACACAGCGCGCATCAGGAAGAGGTTTCTTTCTCTGGGACCTTAGCTGCCTGTACATTTACATGGACCTTGATCCCGATTTCTGTGAACCCTATATATTCTATCGTAAAAAATTTTATTGACAAAAGATTAATGAAGTTAAGGTTTATTAACTTCTTTTTCCGACAATTCCACGCAAGCTGACAAGTCTTAAGGTATACAAAGCTTACAGTGGGATCTTGACGGCTAATATTCGACGGACGTCTGCGAAACTTGAGGTCGCGAGTTCGAAGCCCGCTGGGGGCAGACATTTGTGTGATGAACACGAGTATTTGAACCTTAGTCTTGGATGTCCTATGTATTTATGTATATTATCTATCTATCTACATAAGTAAATATATCGTTGTCTAGTTACCATAACACAAGCTTTGCTTAATTTAAATATTACGAAGGATTCTTGTAGGTCTAACATGTTTTACAGAGGTCTCAAACTAACTTTTCTTCCTTAGCCCCAATGACAAGAGTGCTGGCGAATATTCCACAGCAAATCAGCGTTGTCATTAAACGTGGCAATACTGTCAGCTTTCTTGGCACCCTTCCGCGTGACGTACGTACGGACGGACATGGATTTGGGACAGTTATTTTATGCGTACAATATAAACTAGTTATATTTTTATATTAGTTTTGAGTTATCGTGCGAACGATTCCCATAATTTTGCAAGCGTCCAAAGGCGCCTGTAATCGTTTACCACGGGGACTTCATACCTTCTCTTCATTCATACTTTCTCATCTTAAAGAAAGAAAAACCTGACCACGCGTACATATACGGCCGTATGTCTAGAAATGAGTCAGCGCTCATTGATATACTATAAAACTATAAGACGGAACTGAATCTCAGAGCCAGTAGTCAGTTCAGGTCGCACGGTGATATCGCGCGGTCAATAACAAAGGTTGGACATTTATCATATATTATTTTTAATAAATTATCTTTATGCCGTGGTGGCCAAGTACCTGGAACACAAAGATTGCAAGCTCAGAACCCGACTGTACCAATGAGTTTTTTTTTAATTTAAGGACACGGATCAGTCACACCACGAGCTTTACGGTGAAGGAAAACATCGAGAGGAAACCTGCATACGTCTGAGAAAAAAATCAAAGGTGTATGTATAGTCAAATGCAGTGAATGGCGATGCGCCAATATATATATATATATATATATATATATATATATATGGTATATATATATATATATATCATATCGTGACAGATATATATATATATATATATATCTGTCACGTTGGCACCTAAAGTATATCTCTGGTGGAAGTGGGTTTTAAATCGGTTGTTAGGTCCTGAGACACGATGAGTAAAATGATTCTATCTTGAAACGTAAGTTTCTCAAATCTATAGTTAAGTGGCACTATTCTGTATTTATAGCTATCTGTGTATATCTGTGTTTTTATATAACAGTAACGCGTTCAAACCCCGTCTGCGGAAAATAGAAATATTCATATACGCAATCAAATTAAAAAATGTATTCAACGTTCAGGGAACACTTATTGAACGTAGCGTACTAAATATAAAACTACAGCTACCACTGTTTACAAGGAAAACCTGTCAGGAGAAGAAATGGCGAAACGAACTCCCCGGTTTAATTTTTTTACATTTGTTCCCCTTTACGAAGGGGTAGAGACAAATTAAGTTTACTTATAAATCTTTGCAAGAGAAGCAATTCATTGCCTGCATGGCTATCATTAAAATAAACTGATGATGTATAATAAGCTTTTTGAATTAGTTTACGTTAATAACAGCTTTTAACTCTGCAAAAGGTAATTCAATTATTTTCTAAGGTGGCATTTTAAAAAGCGTATAGCTTGCCTGACAAATGAGTTGCTAGTTTTTTGTAATCTAGCTGTAGGTACCTGGTTGGTATATTTTTTTATTTTTCATATTCATATATTTCATGTAAATACATCCTTGATAGTACGATAGCGTGCCTTAGAAAGGCTTTGTACCAAAATTTGTTGGGGGCCGAAATAAAATATCTCGCACAAGAAACAAAAATGCTTGCTTATTAAATTGCTTGTTAAATTGTTTTCCGTGGTTTGTCATTGTACATTATTTTCGATGATGCCGACTTTCGAACGCACGCTTAACCCGGGAAGAAAGAAACTGCTTTTTTTACTATTGTAATTTCTGTGAAAGTAAGTGAATACTCTACAGGCACGTATGACAAACTTTTGTATCTTTTTTCCCCTAGAAGCACGAGATTAAGTGACATTGATTACATTTTTTTTTACTATCTAGTGTTTGCTTATACGTTAAGGGCCTCTGTAGCCCCGTCTGTACGTGGGCCCTATACCATTGATAGGGCTGATACAGCGGTAGCTACGCCCCTGGTACCCTCTCACCGCCATTTTCATGTCTGCTTCCTTTTTAGTTGAAAACTCATTAAAATATGAAAGCGTTCCTTGCGTGCATTATCAATTTGCGTAAATATCCCAAATGAATACCAATTGAATGCGCTTAATTGGTGCGATAACTTCAGTATCGCCTTGTTTCAGTGTTTGTGACAAGTACTAACCGATTAATACGCCATTTGAGTGCTCTTTTATAGTACTATAAGTGTAATTAAATCGTGCAATTTAAATATTTCTACGTGCACTTTACGTTACAACTAAGAATTGATAAATCAGAATGTGCTAATTTAATACCATTTGCCAAACGAATTTGCATATTTATTTATTAAATTTGTAGTATAATCAGAATTAATTATATCGTATTGCGAATATCGCGAATATATTTTGTTATTTATCTATTTATATAGGTAAACATACACATCAACTCGCTGAACCCTTAAAGGGGAAGGCAGAGAGTATAGAGCGCCAGTTGTCTCTAGACATCTCTTTTACTTCGTCCACGTTCATCAGTCTCTTCATACATGCTCGCTCCCAATTTGATCTAGGTACCTAGTTGGAACGTGGTCTTCCTCTTCAGCCAAACCATTTCGCATTGTGTATCTAGTTCGTCAATATTTCTTAATTCATCCTTTCCTTTCATAACGGTTTTTTAAATCTTTACCACCACACTCGTTCATACCAGTTGCTCTGCAAATCTCATTTGCGGATTAAATCTAAAATCGTTACGCATCATATTTTTTTGCCCACCCGGAAGGTAGGCCAGGTTCAGGAAGGCAGATGAAAAAAATGCATTACATAGCCTATTGAGGAAGGCTATTAATAACCACGCTATTATTTATTATCCAAGAGAGTGACAAAAACATTCCGCACGGGTAAAGCCGCGAGAGACAACTTGTTTATAAATCCAGTTAATTTAATTTTATGAGTCTAATATAACAGCAGTGGATGTCTCTGAACGAAAACATTTAATAAGATTTATTTAAACTAATAAACGTTAAATTGCCACATATTTAAACAGCATTTATAACATTATTTGTTGAAGAGTTATAATATTAAACAATAGAACGGAACATACGCGGCATAATGACGGATTTCCAAGCAAATACACCATATATGGAAAATACCGTAAGTCTTTTTCAAATAAACACACATTCACGCCTACACAAGGGCTCTAGAAGGGGTGAACATAAGATTAATAATACTAAGTTTCACTCGAGATAAATTTAATTTCCGAAGTGCCAGATAAACAGACGGACAAATGGACTTAAACTTATTGGTACAGTCGGGATTCGAATTTGTAGTGTTTGTTTTGCAGTTGACTTAAACTCGGTCACAATGGCTTTTTTCAGGAATACAATATGTCTCCATTTGACTTGATGCCGCTCATAATGTCCTGGCTGGCGATGACGCAGGTCAATGCGGATAACTTCTTCAATTCCGTCGGCAAGTCCATCGTCAAGGAGACCACAGCCGTCAAGCAACCCATCGTCCAGACTATCACCTACATTGGATCTAGTCAATGTGAGTTGAAAGGAAAATCCGCATCCAATTACTTGCTATAATTAGTTCCATTATAAATTGCTCCTTGAACGCAGGCTTGTGGTATAAATCTAGGTACTTAGCGTTGTCATAGATGGCAATGAATTGCTCCTCTTCTCCTCCTCTAGCAGAGGATTTATAAGTAAATTTAATCATTTTCTACCCCAACGTTAAAGAAAACTAAGGTTAATAAAGGAAAACTACGTTCTTTAAGTGTTCCCTGTGTCCGTTACGTTGATCAAAAGATGTTTGATTCTGATTTGTTTTACTAATATTAGAAATGCGATATTTTGTGAGGCTGTTGTTTCAGCTTCTTGCAAAACCTGCAAAATATAACGGGATGGGATTTGCTGGATTGCACATAGTATATAATGTTTGATTTCGAAAATAACATGTACCAATTTAATCCAATTTTACACGGGTGGAGTCATGGGCAAAGCTAGTAGTGAACAAATATGACAGACTGTACTGTCGTAACCACTGCAGGTCAGAACGTGAAGAAGCTGCTGGGAGTGCAGTATGAGCAGGTGGAGGGTGAGAAGGAGCCGGACTACAGCAACCTCGCTCTCGACTACATTAGCAAGTAATACCTAATTTAAAATCGCCTTTACAACTAGCCTTATTATGCTATACTGTGTTCTAGCGCATTGTGGTTACCTTTCATGTCTCCGTTCACAGTTTTTGCTAGACTTTGTTATAGCGCAATGACCGTTAAACAATACGTAAAGTTGATTCTAAGTGGGTACCTATATTGTGTCAAAATTTTAACATATTCAATGCACTTCCGAGTTTTTAAAGCGTTCACAACTAACTTAACATTTATATATATGGATTAATTCAGAAGAAGATTTGCTTAAACAAATATACAATAACTATATATATATATATATATATCCTCTTGCCTTCCCATAGGCGTCCCCGAGGGGGTTGGGGTTTGTATGTTTGTACGTTCCGAAACTAATAATAATCATATTGTGATTCAACTCTGGAAGTTTTGTTGAAGCAATTCAAAGGCGTATGTATCGTGCTTAAGTAACGGCGATGGATTCGCCATCTGTCACGTTAGCACTTGAAAATCTCTGGTGGAAAGTGGGTGTGTGGGTATTACCTACCTATATCCCTTCGGTGACCCTTGTGGGAAGGCATATAACATCGGTAGTGTTCTGGCGACTATCCAAAGAAAATAGAAGTCGCCAGATCGCGCTGCAGAACATCAACTTACCGTTCAACTGATCCTGGTCCAATCCCGAACCAACGCATTCCTGATGCACTAGTATACCATACCTGTTAATTCCCAGTGAGGTGAGTGTATCGTTCAACCTGAGCTCAGCAGCGCGGCTGATCCCCGAGGCGCGCGGCACCTACAACCGGCCCCTGATCATATTCCTGCACGGCTTCACAGACGACCCCACCAAGGACTCCTTCACCACCATCCGCAATGCTTTCGTCAAGGCTGGTAAGCGTCTAAATGACAGGAAGCATGAGTGCACTAACTGTAGCCCACGTGGATCTACTTGACCTTAGGTATGGACGAGGGTGAGCGGGATACCTTAAGAGAGGTAGGGCATAACGGATTTCTGTTCGAATTTGGAGCTGCCCGACTGGGGCAGGACCTCCTTATAGAAGTCCATAGCCAAATAACACAATTTATTGTGTTGTGTTCCTACGCGGTGAATAAGGTTTCCAGTAATGAGCTCCTTGGGGAAGGGGGGAGGATTGTAAATATTGGGTATGCAACAGAGGGATTACTCCCTCTACACGTTAATACATCCACAATATCATCGACGAATATCATCAGTTCGTACCCCTTGGCGATCCTGCCGAGTGTCTTTAATGTCTTCCTTCAAGAAGCAAGATTTCGTCTTTATACATATGTATAAAGATACTACTAGCTGTACCCGCGACTTCGTCCGCGTGGAATTAAACTAAATAGTTATTGTTCAATTTCTTACAATGAAAGTAGCCTAACTTACTCCTTAATTCATCACCTATCTGCCAGTGAAAGTCCCGTCAAAATCGGTCTAGCCGTTTCAGAGATTAGTCGGAAGTCGGAACAAACAGACAGACAGTTTTTTTTTTAATGTGATTATGCCGTATGTTCCGTGTATACATCCACACGCATTTAGTAAAAAGCGGTTATTTTAATATTACAAACAGACACTCCAATTTTATTTATATAATAATAATATATCCTCACGCCTTCCCACAAGGGTCCCCGAAGGGGTAGGCAGAGGTGTATAGGTAATACCCACACACCCACTTTCCGCCAGAGGTATATTAGGTGCCAACGTGACAGATGGCGAGTCCATCGCCGTTACTCAAGCACGACTATACATACGCCTTTGAATTTCTTCTCAGACGTATGCAGGTTTCCTCTCGATGTTTTCCTTCACCGTAAAGCTCGTGGTGTGACTAATCACTGTACTTAAGTTCAGAAAAACTCATTGGTACAGTCGGGATTCGAACTTGCGACCTTTGCGTCGCAGGCAACTGCTCGAACCACTCGGCCACCACGGCTCTTAACAATTTTAATAACGGCAATTTTATTTATTTGTATAGATTATATTTCTGATGATGAATTAATTAAGATGAAGAAAGGCATGTTACGTTGGTTTGGGCACATAGAAAGGATGAGTAAAGAAAGATTGACGAAACAGATATACAAAGCAAAAGTGTGTGCAAGAAGAGGCAGAGGAAGGCCACGTTCCAACTACCTGGATCAAATAGATCGAAGTCTCAAGGACGGGAACGTTAAGAGTACTCGAAACCGAGGAGCATGTATGAAGAGACTGATGAATGTGGACGAAGCGAAAGAGGTATGTAAGTCTAGAGAGAACTGGCGCTCTATACTCTCTGCCTACCCCGCTAGGAACTTGGCGTGATTATATGTATGTAGGATTATATTTCTAACGATTCCGTACGCGTTATAGTGGTCGATGATTGCTTGATGTTTCCACACACAGGTACGCACGACGTGCTAGCGTTGGATGCCAGCTCCCTCATCAGGTGGCTCTACCTGCGCGCCTCTACGTACGTGCGCTTCATCGGCCGCCAGCTCGGGGAGGTGCTCGCTGCAATGGTGAATGGTGAGTGCCCTGCCTATTGACATGCTCAGTTCAACAGACTCCGTAATTGATCACACCACTATATGCGAACAGAATCAGACTGGGATAGAAGAGCCCGGTGGTAAACGTTCTTATATAGATAATACTAGCTTATTCCCGCGGCTTCGCCCGCGTGGAGTTCGAAAAAGTAGCTTATGTATTTTCCTGCTAGCATCGGTTCAGCCGCTATGCCGTGAAAGAGCATCATACATTATAATATAAGAACTTAATTTTCGAGTTTAAAAAAAATAAAAGATTAGCTTATGTCCTATTCCTAGGTATAAGCCATCACGATTTCAACTTTCAGCCAAATCGGTTCAGCGGTTTTGCCGTGATGGAACCGCAAACATCCAAACTTACAAACTTTCACATTTATAAATTGGTAAGATAAGATAAGATAAGATTCCGCATCAAATCGGACGCTCAAGGATGGGAACGTTAGGAGTACTCGAAACCAACGAGCATGTATGAAGAGACCGATGAATGTGGACGAAGCGAAAGAGGTATGTAAGTCTAGAGATAACTGGCGCACTATACTCTCTGCCTACCCCGTTAGGGACTCGGCGTGATGTTATGATGATAATGAATTAATACATTCGTGTATTAGCCAACACTGGCGTTGGACAGTAACATCTGGGTAACATTCTAGTTCCACTAGACTGTGGTCCACGCGGAACTAGTTGGCCGTGCCTTATGTATGTGAGCGGAGGGACGGAGGGGCGGAGGACTTAGAGCTCTATGATTGAACCCTAGACAAAATCCTATCTGATAGCTTTCCATTGAATGGGAACATTTTCCACAGCTGTTATCATTGCCATACAACAATAGATATTTTGCCTAGAGGGGCAATAAGTAAGAATAGACTTAGACTTTGTAAACGATTTATTACGAATTCCAGCGTAAACACGTAACGATCCCCAGGCGGCTTGTTACATATTGCATTAAATCCACGTTTACGGCAATCATGGTATCAAAGAAACTATGTGCATGCAATAGCAATGTAATTACGTTGACTCATGGCATTGTGGAAACATCAAACGGACAGTAGTAATACGGATATAAATAGCCTAGCATCTAATGGACCATAATATCCATGTAACAACACCATTGACGTAACAGAAGGCTAGAATTTAGATTGCAATAAATAAAATTGTTTAAAAAAACTAAAAAAATACACTTTTTATAGAAAATCCAACTAAAAAAAAGGTTTAAAATATTGAATTGTCACCGGTCCTTAATAAGTATGCCAAATTTCGAGTTAATCCGACGTTTTGAAGGGGGTTAAAATCATGTTCAAAGATTCCGTTACATACTAACATGATGGCTACCCGGATAACTTTATAACTACGTACTTATGTAGATGTTGGTTATCTACATTAATATTGGCTGGTTGAATGGTTTCTGTAAATTAAAACTATCCGAACAGTTGTTCCCCCATACTTGGGTACTATTGCTGTAACGAAAAAATATTATTGTTGTATATGCCTAATGATTTGAAAAGAGTAACCATGGAGTTTCTTGCCGGTTCTTCTCCATGGAAGCGACCAACCCGAACCGTGCTTCTTTTTCGACGTTTTATAAGTGCCCACCTGGGCCTATGTGAAATAAAAAGATTTTGATTTGATTTTGATTTTGATTTTGATCGACATCCAAATGTGAACAGTTGTTTTAGTATTGTATATTAACAGTAGATAAGTATTGGACTCATTAATAATAAAAGACATTGCAGAGTTGCACACAATTTGACCTAGACATAATAAGCATGACTTATATAGACAGATAAATACATAAGACTTCAGACATGAAGATTTTCTGCCCGCAGCAAGAAGCGAATCAGTTTTTAGAATCGGAGTTTAATGTATTATTTGTCAAAGTTTCGTGTATGCTGATGTGGCCGTAAGGAATAAACTTAAACGTAAAAATATGCTTTAATACCCGTACAAGCAGAAACGGTTCCTTTATTCCTTTATAATTTATTTTTTATTTTTTTTTATACAACAAGAGTGGCAAACAAGCATACGGCCCATCTGATGGGAAACGGTTACCGTAGCCTATTTACGCTCACGATACCAAAGTATCACTTGCGCGTTGCCACTCTGTGTTCGGAGAGTTATAATGTGTTGGCATAATGGGTTTAATCTCTCTGCTTCCAACACAATGTAATAATCCTCCCCCCTCCCTAAGGAGTTCATTACTATACTAATACTGCACAACCTTATTCACCACGTAGGAACACAACACAAAAAATGTGTTATTTGGCTAGGGACTTCTGTAAGGTGGAGGTCCTGCCCCAGTCGGGCAGCTCCAAATTCGAACGGGAAACCCGTTATGCCCTACCTCTCTTAAAATATAAATATATCTCGAGCGGAACTAGAATATCATTACTTGATTGAAAATACATTGTTATGTGTACTTCTTGTTTCCAGTGGGCGTTGAACCTGAATCGATCCATATGATCGGACACTCGTTGGGCGCCCATATCGCCGGGTTCGCGAGCAAATATTTCCGGAACATCACAGGAGTAGACGTAGGCCGGCTCTCGGGGCTGGACCCCGCCGGGCCCTGCTTCAGCGACCTGCCTGACTCCCTGAGGATAAGTCCCTATGACGCAGCGTTCGTCGACGTCATACACACTGATGCAGGCGTATTTGGATTGGATGAACCAGTTGGTAAGTAAATAAGACTTAAATATAACGTGTTTTACTTGTTTCCTTAATTTTATTGTGTGTGATAAACTTTTCTGCAGTTCCTGTTTATTCACGCCTTCTTATAAGAATCCCCTAAGGAGTAGGCAGAGGTGAGTAGATAGTAACTATCCAAAGGCCCACTTTTCGCGGGAGATACATATATTTTAGGTGCTAAAGTCACTTAAATACGACTATAAATACGTTTTTGCATATCTTCTCAAACGTATGCAGGTTTCCTCTCGATGTTTTCCTTCACCTTAAATATGTGTGACCAATTACTGTACTAGAGTTCAGTAAAACTAAACGAGCGGTGTCGGCTGCCAAATCATTCACTATTCACGACTCCCGCGGTGCGCACGGGCTACGCAAGTAACCGCCCTACAATACGCGTACAATGTTTGCTTAATAACTTCCATCATTAACGTATCCATAACATATCGCGGTTCAAGTTCAAGATGCAGCCGTACTTACAGACTCTTTACCGTATATGTATGACAGCCTGGGGTGTGGCACCTAAATTTACTTTTCTCTTTAAATTATAAAAATTTTGGCTATATCTGTAAGTTTATTTGCATACGAGCTTACATACAATCATAGCGTGACGTTCGACTACTCGAACCATTCAGCTACAACGGCTCATGCTTATTTATCACTCTATTTATACTAATATTATAAAGAGGAAGGATTTGTATGTAAGTATGTTTGTATTGAATAGGCTCCGAAAGTACTGGACCGATTTGAAAAACTCTTTCACCATTGGAAAGCTACATTCACCCCGAGTGACATAGGCTATATTTTTAGCTACAAATAAATCCACCCGTGCGAAGCCGGGACGGGCCGCTTGTCTTATATACTGAACCATTGTTCTTGTGTTCCAGGCCAGGTGGACTTCTATCCAAACGGCGGTTCCCAGCAGCCCAACTGCCTATTCGAGTCCTGCAGCCACAGTCGCGTGTGGGAACTTTACTCCGAGTCAGTGGTCACGCAGCAAGCCTTCATTGGGATCCAGTGCGAGGACTGGGAGCACTTCCGGAAGGGAAATTGCACCAATAATACGAGGTATGTCTTCACTGCTATGATGGCAGAAGAGTGGTAGGGCATGACGGGTTTCCCGTTCGAAATTGGAGCTGCCCGACTGGGGCAGGACCTCCACCTTATAGAAGTCCGTAGCCAAATAACACATTTTTTTGTGTTGTGTTCCTACGCGCTGAATAAGGTTTCCAGTAATGAGCTCCTTGGGGAGGGGGGAGAATTGTTACAGTGTTTAGGAAGCAGAGGGATTAAACCCATTATGCTGCGAACACACTATAACTCTCCGAACACAGAGTGGCAACACGCAAGTGATACTTCGGTATCGCGAGTAACCGTTTCCCATCAGGTGGGCCGTATGCTTGTTTCCCACTCTTGTTGTATAAAAAAAAATTTAAAAAAAAATGGCGATACTTGACGGCCCTGGTCTAGTGGTTAGACCTCCTGACTGCAAAACTTGAGGTCGCAGGTACGATTCCCGCTGAGGGCAGATGTTTGTGTGATGAACGCGAGTATTTGTAGCTTAGTCTTGGATGTTCTATGCGTTTATGTATTTACGTATCTATCTATATATGTACCATAACACAAGCTTTGCTTACTTTGGGCCTATGTCAATTTGTTTCGAATATTCCCATAGTACCTCTGCCTCTTCAAGAAACTTTCGTATTGTATATCAGTTTCGTCAATCTTTCTACACTCATCCTTGCGAAATGTTCAAACTAACCATTGTTTTGATCTTAAATGTTACTTACCGAAGTAATAGATATCAATATTAACGCGTCAGTGTGTTATTTCCAGTATCATGGGCTACGGATGCGAACCCGGCACCCAGGGCCGTTACTACCTACAAACCAACGAGTCTTCACCTTACGGGCTCGGCCTCAACGGAGTGCGATACGTCAACAATGAGGGCTTGGTGGCGAACGTGGGATCTGCTATAAAATCGCTCTTTGGTTAATGGAGAAACTCCAGTTCACCAAAAGTAGTTCTTGCACGAAGCACTTGCAATGTGCCTTCGGGCAATGCTATTGCTTTAATTATCTTGGTCGCATTATCTGTTGACCGGTTTTTTTACATTGAGTATTGATAGGTCTGTACGCAAAACATGCGATATTGTATCTCAAGATTCTCAAGGATTTATTATAAACATACCACCACGCAGTCCCTGACGGGGCAGGCAGAGTTGAGCGCCAGTTCTCTCTTGTCGTAGACCTCTTTTAAGTAGATATTTATGTGTGAATTATTATTTAGTACCTTACGTTTATATTTATACTGCATATACATGTACCAATGTTATACAATAAATTGTTTGAAAATAATATTGCAGTTTTATAATAACTTACACCATGTAATATTAACACATGGAAGCTGAGATCATAGTTCTCGCGCTCAAAACGATTATTTGGCGGAATCAAAACAGTTGCGCTTTTTAGTTCCATAAATAAAATAAAAATGCAAAATCATTGGGTGTTTGAAAAATATGAAATTTTTTCATTGTATTTTTGCAATAAAACCATTAGTTTCTTTGCCTACTTTAGAATTGAAATAGCGACATAAGGATTACTGCTCCGTATTGGTAGCACGATTATATGTATGTATCATAGCCACGCCTTGTAAAATAAACAGACTCAGGAGAGAGAAAGACAGAATATCTTCTTGTTCTCAGATAAGTTGGTATCAAGCTGTATCAAGTTGAGACAAGATAGAGCTATCTTTTAGGTTGGTATCTAGTTTATTTACAGAGTTTGGTCACCCAGGGGGTTTTAGTAGGGGGAAGTTAGAAATCTCAGATAACCCGTTCGTCCCCCTTTAGGACGGTCGGGTATCTATAAAAGGTTGGTATCTAGTTGGCATCAACATCCAAAGAGGGCGGTATCTAATTGGGGCGCAGCAAGTCCAAGCAATACTTGATTGATAAATAAAAGTCTTTATTAAAACAAAGCGTTTTATTGTAATTCTTACTGATAACCTCGCACTCCGACCGGTGGCCGGCTCAAAAATAAACATTTGTAATATAATAAATATCCTCGCAGACAACAACTTATCACGTAGTTGTAAATTCAATCTTATTACCTCACTCTTTAAGCTTACATTACGAAAAAGGCTGTTGATAAGTTAGTTGTCTGCATTAATGAACGTCGTGCATGCGATGATATTATATATATTTAGATAACATTATGAATTTAACTTAACTTACAGTGTCGGGACAGTCGGAGATATTTTTTTTGTAATCTTAATATGTCTTAACTTCAATATCGGGTTTGATGTTACCACGTTATGTCACACAAATTTAACAACAAACCGGTTGTTATAAATATATTTTCCTGACTGTACAACACATTTGACGCATCCCTGGTTACTACATACTGGTATATTTAATACCCAAGACATACAGCAATAAAAAAAATACATAATAGACAAAAATTGTATCTGATTTTAAATCAGCGAAGACTTCATGATAATAAACTTATTCTAATACAAAAAAATATCGTTATCTTGTAAGAAATATATTAATAATAATAATAAAATTGTACAATATCAGTATCGTTCCAAATTTAAGCCTGTCGTGTTGACTTTGTAAGCGGCCATTTTGTGTAAGGCGCCATTTTATGTTCACTCATAATTCATTTTGAAATTCGATTCCCAATCCGTTAACAGCTCAAAAACATCTGAGAATCACATCGCAGGGCAATGACACGACGTACATCCTTATACATTTTAAAACACATACCTATATATGTAGATAAATATAACACTCGAAAAGTTTGTGACGAGCAGGGATCAAAACCACAACCATTACAAACATGCTAGGTCACAAATAACCTATGGATTAAATTAAACTTATAACAATGCCACTTACAAAGTCAAGACAAAAGTTGTACGCGAATCATAGTATAGAAATATATCCTTAATTAATGCAAAAGACAAACAAAACACTATGTGTCATGATCTAGCGCTTTACCTCCTAGCTACGTCTAGATAGACGAGTTGGTGAACCATTGGAATGTCCGGGTTTGATTATAAAACATGCGATGCGGTGATATCATGGTGACACTACTATTTGTACGCTAATAAAATGTTGTGCTTTATATAAACATTTTTTAAAAGAAATTAAACGTAATTTCATAAATTTTTAAATGCGAAATGCTCGACTGGCCCTAATATTAGGTGAACGTATCCTAAACATTGATCGAGGAAGCCAACTCTCTCGTTGGATACGCGGCTGGGAATAATATTGATATTTATACATAAATACTTGATTAGACATTTTTTTCATAATGTGTGTGATGGAATTTTTTATTCCCCTTAGCATTGCTAATCTGTTGCGCCCAGCTTCACTTGTATGCAAGATGACACAAGTATGACATCACGATCGCAGCGCCATCTAGCCTTATATCGCATATATGGACCTTCCTTGAATAAATGAATGGTATTTAAAAGGTCCAGCTTTTCCCGAGAAGAACATAACAACATGACAGGACAAGACACAATTGTATATTAAAATTGTAAATAATTATTTCATATTTGTCTTGTAGTATTCCCAGCGCGCACCGTCCGCCAAGCCGAAGCTGCCAACACATGACCACTAACGCGCAGGTAGTCGTACAAACTCTAACATTTAGTAGCACCTAACTGGTGAAATACAGACGATATTATATTATAGCAACACTTTGATTATAACATTATACAACGCTTCTTTTTAACGTTATAATTTCACATATCTCGAAGGGATTTGTAACCCTCACGCAATGTATTAAAACAACAAGAATATTTCAACATTCAAAGAGACGTGTGTCATGGCGATTTTAACAATTTAGAGGGTTACAAACCGCCCGAGCAAACCACTTTAGTCCCGCGCTACATTGTAATTGATGTCAAATTTATAATATATAATCTGGTTAAGTATTTTGTCGTAAATCTAAAACGGTGGTCTAACTCGTGTGGCATGATTTAAAGCTATGCCATTATAGAAGAGGAAACACTTGTGCGTGAACGGGACTCAAAGGCAAAAGTTGACAAGTTTTTGAACGTCAAAAAAGTTGACAGGTGTCAATTTGCCGGACGTCAGTTTTGGCGGTTCTTTTGTGTTCGATAGAGACATAATACTTTTGATTTGAATCCCAATTATGTTACTGAGCAAATACACGTGGTCAGGTCAATACCTACACATATATCTGTATTATTATATGTATTCATGTTTTTTTTTCGTAATATCTGCCTGGTTCTACCACATCTATTCCCTCATAACGTGTCAAAACACAAGTGTTATATGATTTTTTTTATTATACTTTTAGTAATAGACGAACACTTTTATATAATTTTTAAACTATGGCAACATTAACTCTCTACGAAGCCCAATATCGACCGGATTTTTATGCCACTCCCTTAGACTAAGTTTATTTAAAAAAATGCTGTAATATCCGACTTATTATAATACTATATTACAATTATCATTGCATTTTATGAATTTTAACATCGAAGGCTTAATAATAATAAAAAAAAATTGTAAAGTGCGTCTCGAGGTGAATAATAATAATAATTAACTGTCAATAATTATATTAATCAATATAAATGTTTAAATAAGTTACATATAATATTCGCAGTGAAGTTGCTTACGTGCTAGATAAGGTATGTACCACCATATACAGACTACATAATGGACCACACTGTGGCGACACGCATCCCTCCCACCGGCGTTAATTGGAATAAGGCTTTGAACACACCCTTTGCAGTTTTCATGTCATTGAAAACGGTTTAATTTCATATAATACACTTTAAACGTAAACTAATTCGAAAATATTATTATACAACATATATATATGGTATGGCAATGAACTGCTCCTCTTGTAGAGAGTTTATATGTAAATTTAATCTTTTACGTAGGAGTCGAAAGAGTTTGCAATTGCAGTTTCTTCTCCCGACAGGTTATTTCCTTGTAAACAGTGGTAACTGTACTTTTATATTTAGTATGTGACGTTCAATAAGGGTTCCCTGTGTCCTTTAAGTTGAATAAAAACATTACAATTACCGAGTTGGGGTTCACATTCTGAAAGTGTATTTAGTAAAAAGCTTATATGTTTTAAATATAGCACCTTATTACCTTAGCTTAAGGTTTGCAATTGTGTGTCGATGTATCCACAGTGGGAAGCTATTCTAGGTTTAGCCGGTTAGGGCTGCGTGCTTTGTTGCTGGATCTCGATCTTCTCCACCGTCATGTCGGGGTTCATAGCTGTGGCCTCCTGCGGGCAGAGTAAGAGGGTGAGGGACGGTACTGACCTCGCAGTGAGATGATTTATAGGAATAACTGCAGAATCATCCGAGTTAAATTAGGTTAGCCTTGCCTAATAAACTGAATATTATATAGTGCAAAGAAGTGGTCTCTGCCTACTCCTACGAGAAAGAGGCGTGATTGTATGTAAGTATGTATGTAGTCAGTTTATCAAAAATATTTTTCCTAATCGGTTCGGTAGCTCAAAATTTATTCTACAAACAAACTTACAAACATTATAATATTAGCGTAGATGAAAAAGTTCACACTACTGACATTTACTTAAGAGTGGTTCTTGTAGTGAGTTCTGGAAACGTATGATACTTGACTCAACAACTACGAGACCCAAAGCCCTCCAGCCAGATATATCTTAGGTGCCAAGCAAACACAGCTAAGGGCACTGTGGGGTCGGAACTCGGATTAAGGACTTGCTGGTCGCAAGCAAGGGAGCTCGACACGTCTGGTTAACAAGTACGAAATGAACTGCAATGTGCCACAAAACTTTTCCTTTCAGCGTAAAGCTTGCGGTGTGATAAATCCATGTACTTAGGTCCTGAAAAACTCATTCAGTCCGCAACCGCGATCTTTGTTTTGCAGAAGACCACTCAATCCACTTCGCTACTATACCACACTTACAGGAATATCTATTACTGAGTACTATTCTTCAAAGAAACGTATGGCGGTGGCGACTAAAAGCGACTTTGCCACAGCGGATCTGTTGTTGCTGGCCAAAAAAACCTGTAATGCGAATCGCACTGGTTCGAGTGATCTCCACCAAGTAGGTGACATGTGGTGACGTGTGGTGGCATGTGGTGGCATGTGGTGGCGCGTGTACCTGAATGGCCTCGGCGAGCGCGCGGTCGTGGTCGATGGGGTCGCCGTCCGACTGGATAGTGATCTTCTGCTCCACCCGCGTCTCCACCACACCGTTGCGCTCCGTCTTGTACTGCACGCACGGACAAACACGAACGTACATCATCATCATTTATTTTAAAGCTGTGGTCTTGAGTCATCTTTGATCTGACTCATAATGTTAATCTTGCTCTTCCACTTCCAATCCATTTTTCCTTCTATGATATTTCTAAAGAAACTTTCATGTCGTATATGGTCGCCTATCATACAATACACGCACATACATACAACAATATTATATCTTCACACATTCCCATGAAGGTCCCCGAAGTGGCAGAGGTAAGTAGATAGTATACACACTTTTCGCCGGTGATATATTTTATGTGCTAACTGGACCGAAGGAGAGTCCATTGCTGTTTGTGAAGCACACATATATTTTCATACGTATTTGAATGTCTGCTCAGACGTATGCAGGTTTCCTCTCGATGTTTTCCTTCACCGCAAAGCTCGTGGTGTGACTAATCAATCACTGTTCTTAAGTTAAAAAAAGTCGTTGGAACAGAATAGTTTCGAATATGCAATCGTTTTGTTCCAGGCTCGAACTAGTCGGCCACCACGGCAAATATCTCCAAAATTGATATAAGTTTATTATATAAATATTTAAGGCATTATAGTCGTGCTTGAGTAACGGCGATGGACACGACATCTTCCGGAAAGTAGGTGTGTGGGTACTATCTATACACCTCAGCCTACCTCTTCGGGGACACTTGGGATACTTAAATAAATACTCATGTGAGCACTCACAGTAATAGTCTCAACGGTGCGTGTCTTGGAGCTGATGGTCTGCGAGGACACCACCTCCCCCTCCGCGCCCGCCTCCAGCGCCTCCGCCTCCGCCTCCGCCGCCTCGCTCGCCTGCGACACATTGCTATTTGCTCAGCGCTCCATACGAGAATGAATGGTTATACAGCTCGATTGCGTATTACTGACAAAACCAGAACGTAGCACGCCTTGTTTACCAAAACTTTAACATCTCAGCGTCCATCTAAGTGTATGAATTAATTTTTGAACACATAGAACACATATATTATTGTTCAATTCTTTTAAAATAATTAAACACTAAGCTCAACCCCCGCATAATTTAAAAACAATTCGTAAAACATAAAGCAAGTGTCTGTATATATGTACATAATTTAAGTCGCACATAGAACCCACCAAAAGAAACAATTCTATTCATAAAATATCGTCAGTACGTAAACCATATTAGGTATCAATTCTTACAACAATGCTAGTATCTTCCTAAAGAGGTGTTAACAATTGCACCCAGCCAAATGTTCCCTCCTGACGACGTCGTACACCGGTGTCATGACAACCCCACTCTAGTTCTCCCCACCAACCCCCCCTTAGATTAAATAATAATAAATAAATACCTGTGACAAATCCACACAAATTGACCTAGTCCCAAATTAAGCAAAGTTTGTGTTATGGTAACTAGACAACGATATATTTACTTATATAGATAGATATATACATAAATACACAGGACATCCAAGACTAAGGTACAAATACTCGTGTTCATCACACAAACATCTGCCCTCAGCTCTAACCACTAGACCAGACGGTCGTCAAGCGATCAAGACGATTGCAGCGATCCTCACCCTGGCGGTGGCCCCGTGCAGCATGCTGCCGAAGGGAGCGTTCCCCGTCACACTGCTGGTGGTCGTCGTCGTGTACGAGCCCGGTTCCTGGACAAACGCACATAAAGCTATCATATACAAATAATTGTTTTGATATTTTGTCCTCTACATCCACAATGATTCCTGGCTCAATAAATTCGCTAGATGGCGCTGCGGAACTTTCGTTCACATTTCATCACGCCGCGCATAGTTCAACATGGTGGAGTTATGCACAATGTGTGACGTTACAAACCCAGGAATGTTACGAAGATCTATAAGATCTAGAAGTGTAGTGATATATCCGTTACAAAAGCACTACACAGCACTTGGTGTCTGGTGAAACGGCACTGTTATATCATACTTTACCGTATTTACCGTAATAAACATTGTATCGAACAAAAATCGACAATTTCACAACCAATTCAAAGTTTAAAATACATTACATTAGGTGCGACTCGCAAAAAAAAACTCTTATCTACAAAAATCGCACATAAATATAACGTATACATATCATGCCTCATGACAGGCATGGATCCAAATGCATCATGCAAGATGGCTAATGCTACACGACACTACATGCCACACTCAATCTCTTATCATAGTACTCACTGTATCGACTGTAAACATTAATAAATATTAGGATCATGATTGACAATTTGAAGGGTCTTAACGA
Organism: Drepana arcuata; assembly: GCA_016069955.1. Lineage (NCBI taxonomy): Eukaryota > Metazoa > Arthropoda > Insecta > Lepidoptera > Drepanidae > Drepana > Drepana arcuata. The sequence continues at coordinate 2,314 of JACCPG010005920.1, read as the reverse complement.
TGTACTACTAACGCCATCTATGGCCAAATTTATAAATATATCGTCGAATTCATTCGACACAAAGTGTTCCATTTTTAAAACCCTTCAAAATGTTAATTCACTTACCGTGACATAATAATGCCCTTCGCCGGCGCCTTCTTCAAAGTCGATCGGCGTACCAGAATCGCCGCTACTCAGCGAACTCTCTGAGCCACGTCTAGTAAGCTGGTGGCCAGTAGGTGACCAGTAGGATGGGGTGACCGTTTAGTGAGCCACGCGCGTCACGTGGTATCGTTGTTACAACACACGGATGGATGTTAAGTTCCCATGCGGCGTCAAGTGTTATGTATCGGTCCAATTGGGGATGGAAAAGAACAAAAACAAAGAAATTAAGGTCGAAACATGCATTTATCGTGACAGCTGTTCTATCGTTGTATATATATATATATATATATATATATATATATATATATATATATTAATATTACAACTACGATTAGTTGTAATAATTATATAATATATTATAATTTATATATCTCCTCTCATAGTAGTAAATACAAGATATTTTGATGTCACAGTTCTTGATTGCTGTGCAATAGAGAGGGCACTTGACTGACGTATACTTTTGAATAGCTCTCTCTCTCTCTCTGACGCACAGCTACGAAGCGATGTGCCTTCAAAGTTACTACAGTTGAGATATCCGAGTTTAAAGATCAGTAATAACGTTGTTAATAAATAAAAAAAAAACAAATATGTAATTTATATACTTATAAGTATTAAGAGATATTTTTATACAAAGAAAGAAGTGTGTACATTGCCTTATTGAGTTATATGTTGGCAAAGTTATATATATTATTGTATATAACTAATAAATAAACATGCACGAAGGAAAGTCTTATTTCAAGCCAGGCCTTGGTCAAAGTGCATGGCGAATATTAAGCAAGCGATTGCACACTTGGCTTTGTGTTTTATTGCGTCGCCTAGTAAAAAAGCTGCCATGATAATTAAAGAAAAAAAAACAAAATTCCAGGAGAAATAAAACGTGCTTCAGGATATGTTTATGGCATATATGATTGTTTATGACTGAATGATAAAACGTACACATGCGTGAGCTCGGACGATTTTTACCCTCTACTTCATATCAAAATATATTTTTATCTTGAAAGAACTGGCTGTTTAATATCTTAGCATGCCCCGTAAGGATGAATATGTATTATTTCATGTAGGCTGTATTTTTTTTTCTAGAATATACTTAAAGCCCAGTTGGAAGGTGTGACGATATTATATTAGTACTATCTAATTCACGCTAACAACGCGTTTGAAACTCGAAAAGATGGTAAATCTGACCAATAAAGTGATTACTGAGCGTAGATAATAAATATGTAGTCAAACTGTCCAAATTTTGTTAACAGTTTTCTGTACAATAAACAAGTTGTTAATACGCCAAAATAAAAATCTACCTAACTACCTGCCTAATAAGTAGGTTTTACCTACCCAGAAGTATTCCTCAACGGACAAGAATGTCGGTTTATAAACAATCCACAGTCGTCCCGAGCCGTACGCAAGTGTGGCAAGTGCCTGCGTGCGTACCTGATCGCCGGTGGTGACCATGGTCTTGACCTGCTGCGTGAGCACGCGCTGCTCGTGCCTGGTGGCGGAGGCGGTGAGCGTGTGCGCCACGGTCTTCTCCTCGAGCTGCTGCGTGCGCGCCTGCGTGCCCGCGTCGTGGCGCGTGTGCGCCGTGCGCGTGGTCACGGCGCGCGCGCGCACGTACGGGCTGCCCTCCTCCGCGCCCTACGCATGCCACTACACTGCACGACACTACACGACACTACACGCCGCTACACGCCACTACACGCCAAGCGAACACTGCGACGGCGTCTCATTGCCTTTTGACTCGATAAAATAAATTAATGAGCCGAAAACAACATAAACGAAACTAGGTTAGGTTACACTAGTACCTGACATACGGTTTCGAAAATTGATTACCGGAACGCAACTGTGATAAATAAAGTATTTTAAGTTACCGATAGAGACAGTGTCAGAGTAACCCATCCCTTTCTGGATTAAAATATAGGAGTACGATATCTAATGCAAGCGATACCGATCCGACACCAACTCAATATTCCAATGAAACCGCAGTCGTGTACACAGTGCTGTGTAGTTGTAACGGACCTTGTTGGTGTGCGTGGAGAAGGTGACCTCCCCAGTGCCGAGGTTCTCGACCTCCTGCTCGACGTTATGCGTGACGCCTTCGTCGTTCTTCGTGAGCAGCTGTTTGGTGGTAGTCTTGACGACCACCGGGGGCGTCGGCGTCTTCTTGCTGCGCTGCGAG
>JACCPG010005919.1:0-46029 GCA_016069955.1 Drepana arcuata | reverse complement strand
GCCTTTGAATTTCTTCTCAGACGTATGCAGTTTTCCTCTCGATGTTTTCCTTCAAATTAAACCTCGTGGTGTGATTAATCACTGTACTTAAGTTCAGAAAAACTCATTGGTACAGTCGGGATTCGAACTTGCGAACTTTGCGTCGCAGGCAACTGCTCAAACCACTCGGCCACCACGGCTCTGCTGTCACCCGTGCGAAGCTGGGACGGACCGTTAGTTTATAAAAACACATTTTACACGAGTGAATCTGCGTGGCTTCGCTAGTAATCTATATACGTATGCACACGCTACGAACTGCTCCCTAATTACTAGTATACAATAATTCCACATCAATATTGTATGTTCAAGCAACCAGTGTCAAGTTACAAGGGCTACTATCAAACAGACCGTCTGTTTTACCAACAGGCGTATGGTGTAAGTTATAAATAACTTGTTTCAAATTAACTTGGAGAATTGTTTACAAGTTATAACTTGATCGATGAGCGTCTATTAAACTTTATTTGCAAGGATATATAATATTTAACACTACGCAATACATAAACAATTGGTACATAATAAAACAGATTTCTGCCACGTCTCTCTGTCTACCTGTTCGTGAAAAAATACTATACGAATTTTCATGCGATTTTTACCAATTGACAGAGCGATTCAAGTTTCACTGGTTATTTTTTTAAGTTCTGTGTAAAAGGTTGAAATATAAAGAAGTTTACTGTTCATAAAAAAAATGTATACTTCTGCCTACCCTAAGATTTATACCTACTTAGGTACAGTCCACTGCGGTATCTCCCTCTCAATAAGAATTAGATACAATGAACGGTAGTGTTGTATTATCGGAGATTGTTCGTCTAACTCGTGACTGGCTTTTGAACCCAGTAGCACCCGGGCTATTGACTGCCAGGGCTGTCACTGCTCTAACATAATCATTTTCACTTTGCAATGGATAAAGAATTAAATAATAATCTGTATGTTTGTCACTGAACTGCGTGTCTTCAGGTGGATTCGAGAATGGCTTAGATTCACAATTGGACCTGATAGGTGGCGCTGAGATCGTGTTTCAGGGGCTTTAATTATTTCACCCAAGCAAAGCTGAGCGGGACAGCTAGTTATATATAATTTCTTACCAGTTTATTGAGTACATTTTTAATTTTAATTTCATGAACTTTTTACATAAAAAAAACTATTACAAATTTCACCTAGATAATGAATCGTTGCTGTACAGCTCATTAACTGTATGGAACCAAATGTCTTTACTTTTTAAAAGTTAATTACCTATTCTAATTAAGAACACTAGAAGCTTTACAGTGAAGGCAGAAAATCAATAAGAAATCCTGCATACGTTCAAAAAGAAATTCAAAGGTATGTATGTATATTCCTGCTTCAGAATCGCTGTTACATAAGCATTTAAATACATCTCTGGCGAAAAGAGCGTATTGATTTATAGACCACTATTTATTACCCCTTCGGGGACCCTAATAGGGTGATTTGAATATACGACCATCTGTCACGTTGGCACCTCTAGGTATAAACCTCTGCCTACCCCTTCGGGGACCTTTGTGGGAAGGCGTGAGGATATATATATTAGTCAGTCCAGAATTCATTAAATTCTATTAATTGATGTGCCAACCCTGATTGCCACCTCAAGCTCACTTTTTGCCCCCAATATCTAATGACAACGGCGTTATTATCTAATCACAGCTTGTCGGTTTTAAACTTGAGGATCAAAATAAAACACTATTCCATATCTCTCGGGAAGTAGACAGGTACGTAGCATTACAGGCAGAGGATCACAATCCATTGTTCTATCGAAGCTTGCTATCTTTACATTGCAGATTATTCTAACCACTTGGCCACCAGAGGTCTAAAGACTGATAACATCATTCCTCACGCCTTCCCACAAGAGTCCCCGAAAGAGTAAGGCAGAGGTAAGAGGTAGGCGTGATTTGAACTTGCGATCTTTATGTCGCAAGCAACTACTCGAACCACTCGGCCACCACGTCTCTAATAACATTTTTCGTTTCAAGATATAGATGTTAGAATCTGTAAAATGATGAAAATGTTGACCTACATCTCAAGTAGGGGTCATGCTTATAACTCAACTCCACTGTAGAACATTTAACACCTACAAAGGAAGCCATGGTGGAGAGTTCGAGTAGTTGCCTGCAACACAGATTGCAAATTCAAACCCCAACTGTACCAATAAGTTTGTCTGAACTTAAGTATAGTGATTAGTCACACTACGAGCTTTACGGTGAAGGAAAACATCATGATGAAACCTGCATACGTCTGAAAAGGAATTTAAAGACGTATGTATTGTATTGCTTGAGTAACGGCGATGGACTCGCCGTCTGTCATGTTGGCACCTAAAAATATATCTCTGGCGGCAATCTCTACCTACCTCTTCGGTGACCTTTGTGGTAAGTCGCAAAAATATATATACAAATATATATACAAATGACAAGTAACTACATACAGTCAATCAGACATTATCTTAATAATCGGCTATTATATATAATAATAATCCTTACTAATATTATAAATGTGAAAGTAAGTTTGTTTGTTACCCTATCACGTAAAAACTACTTAACCGATCATCATGAAACTTTGTATACATATTCTTGAAGGTATTAGAAGTAACATAGGATACCTTTTATTGAAAAAAAAAACATTTTTACAAAAGATAAAAAGCCGCCCACGCCGACGAAGTCGCGGGCACATCTAGTAATATTATAAAGCCATACATTACATTGTAATATAATATAATACTTCATTACAAATCTAAGGTAGGTAGGTACCTAAGCTTTTGTTGTACATTGCAACAATGGCTGATAACTTATGTACAATCAGCCTTAAATAACTTCAAGGGCCGTTTGAATCAAAATACGTGGTGTGAATTTAACTGTTAGCGCTGAAGTTTATGGGTTTTGAATATTCGTCATATTGCCATCCGGCTTAGTCGTCCTGAAGTTTGACAACGCAGGTTCGATTCCCGTTAGTAGTATCCGCCATGTAGTATGAAGAATAGATGACAGTCTCGCCATGTCTTCCTTATAATGTATATATAATTATAAATATATATCCTCACGCCTTCCCACAAGGGCCCCCGAAGTGGTAGGCAGAGGTGTATAGGTAATAACCACACACCCACTTTCCGCCAGAGGTATATTAGGTGCCAACGTGACAGATGGCGAGTCCATCGCCGTTACTCCAGCACGATTATACATACGCCTTTGAATTTCTTCTCAGACGTATGCAGGTTTCCTCTCGATGTTTTCCTTCACCGTAAAGCTCGTGGTGTGACTAATCTCTGTACTTAAGTTCAGAAAAACTCATTGGTACAGTCGGGATTCGAACTTGCGACCTTTGCGTTCCAGGCAACTGCTCGAACCACTCGGCCACCACGGCTTTTGTCTTTCTTATGCCTTTATAATTTATATATCTGCAGCAAATAGAGCTAGCAGATTTTAGCCTATCCTTTAAGAATCTAGACGCAAAATATTCAATGCACTACGTTTACAACACAAGATTTTTGTTACGAACTGTACACAAAAATGCATCACAATTATTTAACAATTTGAAGCAATGATTGCCGTGCTTACGTGCACTGCAGTCTACAATGTATACATTTAATAATGAACTCTATTTATACTATATTTCAAAGTGTATTATTGATAGATCACGCAGCATTGTATACTGAAACTTATGATAATCACGTCAATTAGTCGAAATTAGTATGTTTGAATCACGTTTGAGTATAGGTATCGTATGTGACGTACAAATGATAGATAAATTGCTACCATACGACTTTGTATTTTAATGGAATTAATTTGATTAGTGTTACTGCATTCAATACCTTTTAATTTGGTAGGTTAAATGAACTGAAGGCGATTTAGTTCCCACGTGATCGACGATTTCATTCTTTCTTTTTTTTCTTTCGTCTTTTTTATGTAACTTATTTATTAATTTACATTAATTCACGACCTCAGCTATTTCAATGACATTTGACGTCTAAAATCGACTAGTAAATGAATTCTTATTCACACATACTTATTATCACGCCGAGTCCGTCACGGGGCAGGCAGAGGTGTACTGCACACCATATTTTCACCAGAGATATATTTAAGCGCAAACGTGATAGGTAGCGAGAGACGTCTACACATATGTATTCCTTTGAGTTAATTCTAAAACGTTTTTTTTCGAGCTTTCCTCTCGATTTTTTCCATCACCGTGAAGCTTATGATGTGATTAATCACTGTACATACATACTTAACATCACGCCGAGTACCTAGCGAGGGCCAGAGAGATTACTTCTCTCTAGACTTACATACCTATTTCGCTTTGTCCACATTCATCAGTCTCTTCATACATGTTCGCCGGTACTTAAGTTCAGTAAATACTAATCGGTACAGTGAGGATTTGAAACGTTCATTTGTAGTCGATTGGGACCACTTTTGGGGAACACGGGTTATTTTATAAAATTATCAAAGTGGTTTAACGAAATCGGCCAGTCTTGGCGTCCCATACTACATTTAATCCTGTGAAAGACTTTATTTATTCACTGCGATTGAACATAACAATTCAATAGACCTATCCTTAAAACTGTCTATAAACAAAATGTTCGTGACTCAATCAGGTATTCACTGTAGATGGTCCAGGTACGTACCTGGGACATGTACAGGTCTAGGACTTGTTCAATCGGGAATAACAATGCGACCGTTAGTTGTCGTGATGGTTTTAACATGCTTCGGAAGGCGATGGGAATATTTGTAAGCTTTTGATTATGGGAACTGGGAAGGCGGTGGCAATATTTAATGAGCAAGGTTCAATAATGAAATAATTTATAGGAATTATTTCAAATATATTTATTTGGTATTGACAAATGTGAGCCCTGAAGACTGATTGAAATAGATTGTTGCTTCGAAAGCAGTGACAGATGACGATCGCCTTTTCTTAAACATGAGACTGTACTGTCATTGATTTTTTTCTCACACATATGCAGGTTTCCTCTCGATATATCTATCCCATCCCACAAGGATCCCCGAAGGGGTAGGCAGAGATGTATAGGTAGTACCCACACATTTACTTTCCTTCAGAGATATATTTTAGGTACCAACGTGACAGATGGTGAGTCCATCGCCGTTACACAAGCCATTGAATTTCTTCTCAAACGTATGCAGGTTTCCTCTCTATAATTTCCTTCACCGTAAATCTCGGTTTGACTAATCACTGTACTTAAGTTCAGAGAACTGATTGGTACAGTCGGGATTCGAACTTGCAATTTGTATGTTGCAGGCATTTACTCGAACCACTCAGCCACCACGGCTCTGTGTGCGTGTATCTACATATATTTAGTCTAGAGAGAGCTGGCGCTCTATTCTACCGACCCTGTTTGGAACTCGGTTTGATAATAAATGTATGTATGTACATATATTTATATTTTAACAAAGAAATACCTAATAAACACCTTGGAACAATTCCACCCAAATTGACCTAGTCCCAATTTAAGCAAAGCTTGTGTTATGGTAACTAGCCAACGATACATTTACTTATATAGATAGATATATACATAAATACATAGGACATCAAAGACTAAGGTACAAAAACTCGTTTTCATCACACAAATATCTGCCCTCAGCGGGATTCGAATCCGCGACCTCAGCGAGCTCTAACCAATAGACCAGACGGCCGTCAAATTTAAATAGTAAATTTAAGGGTGTTCTTTGTTCTAATTGTTTTGAAATCATCAGGAAATCTTCTTGACTCACTTAATGATTTCCTAGCTTCGTGCTGTCCGTGCGTGCCTCGCTATTTAGGTCAAGTACGATTGTGAATCATTTTTCTGCAATCATCTACTCAGCGCCCGAGTGCATTTGTAATGACGCCTGATTTTCTTAGTTTATGTATCGTTTTGTAATATATATTTATTATATATATATATATATATATATATATATATATATATATTTATATGTGTGTGTTTCCTGACTAATATTATAAATGTGAATGTAAGTTTTATCATTAAAGTTAGGTAGTAGTAGGTTTATCATGAAAGTTTGTACACATATTCCTGGAGGTATAAGAAGTAACATAGGATACTTTTTATTGAAAAAAAAAAACATTTTTACGACTGAAAAAAGCCGGTTTACTGATATTTTTTACGGTGATGGCTTATACCCAGGATTAAGACATAGGCTACATTTGAATCCCGAAAGATTCAAAGCTTATAAAGGCAATGTATGTTGCTCTTTCCACGCGGGCGAAGCCGCGGGCATAAGCTAGTAGAGATATATATAGCAAATTGTAAATTTTCCAAAGCATCACTTATGCTTCCCTAACCAATGTTCGGGCAAATGTTCAATTTCCAAGTTGCCTTGTATATTATGGCGCTTAAATTCTATCGCAAATCTTTTTATAAAGTAGCAATGACGTTTATGAATTTACGTCTTTATAATATTTTACAGCAATTCAGTCAAGTCAGTGTTGTATTTTGATACTTGATTGTGTTGCCTTTGAATGCAGTTTCACCATAATATTCAAATTGAGCCCCAAGAGATCAATTGTATGTACAAGTCTGCAAGGTGGAACGCCTACCTTCAATGTGGGAAGGACTGGTTTAATGCAGGTTCTGGGTTCGGCATCGAGCAGATTTGTTTTATATGAAACTAGCTGAGCCCTGCAATTTTACCAGCTAATAATATTTTTTGAAATAAATTATGCATCTTTAACGTCGGGACGGGAACGTCAAGAGAAGTAAACTCGAAGCCGACGAGTATGTATAAAGAGACTGATGAATGTGGACGAAGCGAAAGAGGTATGTAAGTCTAGAGAGAACTGGCGCTCTATACTCTCTGCTTATCCCGTTGGGGACTCGGCGTAATGATATGTATGTATCTTCAGCGTCTTTGCAAGAGTTTTCATTGATGCCCCGCTCCAATTGGATGTAGCATGTTATATAGATTTTTTTTTTATTGGATCAGTATTACCTGAGATTAGCAAGAAAAACCAAACAAACACTTCACATACTAATATTATAAAACAAAAGATTTTGTTTGTTTGTTTGTTTGAACGCGCTAATCTCAGGAACTACTGGTTGGAATTGAAAAAATCTTTATCTCTCTAAATTGGCTATATAACTTCACGCTACGACCAATAGGAGCGAAGTATAAATGAATAATGTTGCCAGAACGGGTAAAAATATTCCTTTTTGAGAGCTTCCGTTGCGTGCACTCCGTAAACGGTTTAAGTTACACAAATATCATGTATGAGGGAATTGTTTCTCTTTAAAAGATCTAAAAAAAAAATCCGCGACAGCATATGTCTATCTTTTAAGATTGACTCACTATAACCTTTTTTTGGAAATTTTTATCGCAGGTCCGCGATGGGCTACTAAACAACTTAACCGATTTCAATCAAATTTGCACACTGTGTGCAGTTTGATCAAACTTGAAAGGTAGGATAGCTTACATCACAATTAGACCCGATAGGTGGCGCTGCGATCGTGTTTCAGGCAATTTTACTATTTCACCCGGGCGAAGCTGGGCGTGACAGCTATAGATAGATATTAATACTTGCATCAAGACTTCATTGCCGATTGGTTAAAAAACATATAAAAACTCAAATATCTTTCATTCAGCGCAAGGAACACAGGGAACACTTATTGAACGTCACATACTAAATACAAATATCATCACTTACCATCATATCATCAGGTAAATCAGTTACTATCGTTACCAACAAAAAAACCCTGTCAGGAGAAGATACGGCGAAACAAACTCTTTGGTGTTCTTTTAATAACAATGATTCTTATTTGTGTTGGGATAGAGAAAGATTTTATTTACATGTACATTCTTTGCAAGAGTAAAGTTCCCAATCATTTATTTATTTATTTATTTATTTACACACACCTTAACATCCTTACAGTAGGTATACCAATATGATGTTAAAAGAAAATTATAATAATAATGATAACATTAATAAACTAATTTACAATATAACAAGATACACTTTAAAAACATATAATATTATCAAATAGTTTCTAAGAATTTTCTAACCGTTACTGCAAGTTTCGGCAGGGTCTGGAAATAAAGTGGAATTCATTGTCGTGCATGGCTATTATTTATACATATATTCTGATATATATAATAAACGTTTTAAGCAGTCGCCTAACACGCAAGTCAATGCCTACGTTTTTCTGAAGTTAACTACATTGAGATTAAACATTCAACGAGAGCTTATCGGTGAAGAAAAAGCGAGAGGAAGTCTGCATGTTTGAGAAGAAATTTAAGATCGTACGTGTACTCAGTCGTGGCTGAGAAACGGACATCGTTTTAGCTATGTTTTACTTTGACACGTAAATATTTTCAAAACTTCAACTATCCAAATTATGCATTTGTCGACTAATGTTATAATAATAATAATAATATATCCTCACGCCTTCCCACAAGGGTCCCCGAAGGGGTAGGCAGAGGTGTATAGGTAATACCCACACACCCACTTTCCGCCAGAGGTATATTAGGTGCCAACGTGACAGATGGCGAGTCCATCGCCGTTACTCAAGCACGACTATACATACGCCTTTGAATTTCTTCTCAGACTAATGTTAAAGGATATATTAATAGATATGCTTAAAAAACCGAAGAAAGTCTCAAAACAGTACCTGGACCTACCTGGTACCGACATACCTGGAGGATGTGACGCGATTGACAGATGTAGCATTAACGTATTGAAAATTGCAAGCACATTTTGCCGTTGGACTGCACTCACGACTCTAGTGTCACGTCTCGAACTTCGTGACAACGATGATTGAACTAATGACCCAAATTAGTGCATCTAACTTAGCATTAACAATGAAAACTTGCTATACTTACGATATAAGTGAGGTACTTTAATTTATTTTATTAATTGATTATTTTATTAATTAATTAGGTAATTATAGAGCCGTGGTGGCCGAGTGGTTCGAGCAGTTGCCTGCGACGTAAAGGTCGCAAGTTCGAATCCCGACTGTACCAATGAGTTTTTCTGAACTTAAGTACAGTGATTAGTCACACCACGAGCTTTACAATGAAAGAAAACATCGAGAAGAAACCTGCATACGTCTGAGAAGAAATTCAAAGGCGTGTGTATAGTCGTGCTCGAGTAACGGCGATGGACTCGCTATCTGTCACGTTGGCACCTAATATACCTCTGGCGGAAAGTGGGTGTGTGGGTATTACCTCACACCTCTGCCTACCCCTTCGGGGACCCTTGAGGGAAGGCGTGAGGATATAGACTAAAAAAGCCTGGCAAAATTTTCTGTCAAAAGTGCTCTATCATAAAGGCGAAAACGTCGGTGAACCAAATCTGCTGAATTATTTATAACACTGCTGCTCAAGTGCTGCCATATAATCAATGTTAATTTGACACTTTCCTACGCACTTTGTGATATTTTGCAATCTTAAACACCTGCCGTTTTAGCGATACTACTGGGATAATATTCATTGGTTACGTTCAATTGCGTCGTAATAAATTTGGATATCTATATGATTCTATAAAAATCAATATATTCTATGAAATTATTCAACTAAAAAAAGCCCTGGTGGCCGAGTGGTACGGGTTCTAATCTCGATTGTACCAATGTGTTTTTCTGATCTTAAGTACAGTGATTAGTCAAACCACGAGCTTTGCGCTGAAAGAAATCATCGAAAGGAAACCACCATACGTTTGAAGAGAAGTTCAAAGGCGTGTGCATAGTCGTGCTTGACTAATAGCGATGGAATCGTCATCTGTCATGTTGGCACCTAAAATATATATCTAGTAGAAAGTTTGTGTGTAGATACTACCAACACACCTCTGCATACCCCTTTGGAAGGCGTGAGGATTTGAAGTAATAAACAAAAGCAACAAAAACTCTAACTGTAATCAAACATATTAAATCGAACCTGCTATCGAATGTAACTATACGATTAATTATCGAATACAAATTTCAATTACGACAACACTTAAAGGACACAGCACAAAACATCAACAGACTCGTGCTGTATTGCGCAAAGCAAGAGCTACTAAACAAATTTACCAAATCCAATCCTGAAAATGATTATAGACTTTATTTCCAAGTTGTTAAGGTTAAAAATCATACTGCTAATACCGAAGATAAGATGGTTGATGTAAAACAGCTCTACGTCATAGCAATCGCTTCAGAACTGATATTTAACGACGGCTCTATAATTTATGTATGGCAGATTAGACTTATAATGTCTCCAGAACGGTGTTGAAAGCTCGTGGTTTTAAGGGATTACCAACATTACTTCTGTTTATGGTAAAGATCAGATGAGACGTGGAAAGTGTCAACACGATATGGCAGTAATTGAAGTTCTTGGTAAAATGACAGTAATCTGACTGAAATGTGAACATTTGGTCATTAGTAGTGCAGCAAAGAGTTCTATAATCTAGAACAAAACGGGGTCTCCCATTCAAAATTGGACTAGCCTTAAATGATACTGCTACCAGGTAGCGATGTGTTCCTTTTGAGTAAAGTTTCCAGAAATCTATAAAAATTGATGTGCTGGCAACTGGATTGGTTTATTCTAGCACTTCCTTCATCCATCATAGTGTCCGCTTGCCATCAAGCATGGCGTATGTTTGTCTTTTGATATCTTTGTATTACCAATAAAAAAAAAGGTGAAAAAAAATTTAAATCATTTTTATTGTTTTTTTTTCAAATCTTAGTCATACTAATAGTTCAAGATAAATACAATTGAATAGTTGGTTTTGTAGAGGTGTGTATTATGATAAATCGTTTCAAATAAAATTGTAATGTACGCTTTGTAAACTACACAATACATTAGGGCGTAAACTTGTAGCTTAGCGCAGCAGAAATGCGACGATTTCGAAAGCAAAGCGAATATCTGTCACACAATAAATTTGAAGAAGCAGACACCAATCTAGTAAACGAACTAAACAAAGTTAGCAATCCGGTTTTATTTAAACAAGGAAATGGAATAGACAATATAGTTATAGTAAGTAATTGTAGGTACGCAGTCGATAGTATCTTAGGACGGGTCGTAATAAAGACGACTCACAGTAAAGGCAAAATCTAACTTCGCGAACATAAAATCCTCGGAGCAGATCAGCATAGGGTTCCAAAATAATTATTTTAGCGAGGAAATTTGTTTAAAGAACAAAAAGTTTTAAAGGACATACTTTTGATTACATTTGACGACCGTCTGGTCTAGTGGTTAGAGCTCCTGACTGCGAAACTTGAGGTCGCTGGTTCGAATCCCGCTGAGGGCAGATATTTGTGTGATGAACACGAGTATTTGTCCCTTAGTTTTCGATGTCCTATGCATTTCTGTATATATCTCTCTAAATAAGTTAATATTTATTTATTTATTTACACACACACTTTAACATCCTTACAGTAGGTATACCAATATGATGCTAAAAGAAAATAATAATAATAATAATAATAATAATAATAACATTAATAAACTAATTTACAATATAACAAAATACACTTTAAAAATAAAAATAATATCGTTGTCTAGTCACCATAACACAAGCTTTGCTTAATTTGGGACTTGGTCAATTTGTGTGGAATCGTCCCAGGTATTTATAATAATAATTATTATTATTATTATAATGATGGGAAGGAAATTGCAACTATTAATGTTTCTATTGAAAAGATGAAATCTAAAAACTGATATTTTCGTGCAAATGAGAATCTGATAATATATTATACTTAATTACACCTCATCTACCCTTGTCACCTGCAACTCAATAGATCCTATCAACATCTTAACATCTCTAACTATAACTAGATCACTTGATACGAAATGCTAATTTAACAACAACTCTACAAGTTTGTTCTAGAGCCAACGTGCAGTATTCTAAGAACCGGTTTGAAAACCGCTTCTGTTGTTCCGTCGCTGCAAAAGTTCATACGTGTATATACTGGCGTGGTGGGTATAGTATAGGACTGTCTTCGGGTCTAAGTGATGAGATTTGAGCGAGCATAATTTCTCTTACAATAATATAATAATATATCCTCACGCCTTCCCACAAGGGTCCCCGAAGGGGTAGGCAGAGGTGTATAGGTAATACCCGCACACCCACTATCCACCAGAGGTATATTAGGTGCCAACGTGACAGATGGCGAGTCCATCGCCGTTACTCAAGCACGACTATACATACGCCTTTGAATTTCTTCCCAGACGTATGCAGGTTTCCTCTCGATGTTTTCCTTCACCGTAAAGCTCGTGGTGTGACTAATCACTGTACTTAAGTTCAGAATAAGTCATTGGTACAGTCGGGATTCGAACTTGCGACCTTTGCGTCGCAGGCAACTGCTGGAACCACTCGGCCACCACGGCTCTAATATCTAACTATCACATGGTATTACCATAAAAACCGATATGAAGTGTTAAGCTTTCAAGAGGCAGAGTCAGACCAAATTCCAACCATCTAGATCGAGTCGAACAAGCAACTTAGGATGGGAACGTAAAGAGTAGTCGAAACCCGCGGATTTCCATGAAGTACAATGTGGATGAAGCGCAGGTCTGTGTGAATTTGACATCTCCCTTCTTATAATTGAAAACCTCCTGTTATAAACTACATAGTACAATCAGATGATTCTTCTTCGATACTTCTTCTTCAAAACTGCCCATTGGAGTGAGGATACGTTTTTATTGAAGGGTGTTGATAACTACTGCCGGAACTTGCTGAAACTTGCCGGAATAGAATATTTCCGGCAATGTTCAAATCGCTATCTGTCCTTACTCGTACAGACTGTGTTGGACAGTAGCTGTAACCTCCAAGCTAGATATATCTTAGGTTTCCTGACGACTTGAAATTATGTTTATTTTCTATTTACTCGAGCGTAAGATGGGTTTTTAGGTTATACTTGAGATTGGAAATGTACAATACTGCCTTTGTCTCTTCCTGAGCGCAGATCTGGGTAGGAATGGCGGTTTTAAAAAATATATTTTAAGAAAAAGCTGTGGTGGCCGTGTGGTTCGAATAGTTGCCTGCGACACAAAGATCGCAAGCTCGAATCCCGACTGTACCAATGAGTTTTTCTGACCTTGAGTACAGTAGTCACACCACGAGCTTTACAATGAAGGAAAACATCGAGAGGAAACCTGCATAAGTCTTAGAAGCATTTCAAAGGCTTGCTATAGTCGTGCTTGAGAAACGGCGATTGACTCGCCATCTATCACGTTGGCACCTAAAATATACCTGGCGGCAAATGTGTGTGTAGTTACATATACACATCTGCCTCTCCCTTCGTGGTCTCCGTGCAAAGACTTATCAAAAGCTTCTTTATAAATGAAACCTCTTGTTATCACAACCATTGCGTTTCCCACACTGATTACTTACTTCATATTGACACAGATAGTGCACAAGTGTAGCATATTGCAAAATAGAAAGTGGATTATAAACACACTTGACATAAAATACATTATTTACAGTCAACGCTCTCGATTTAATAGTAAATGTTTAATTTTGTATATTAAAATAATATAAAAATACATTTGTATATAAAAACAAAACTAATCCCAACTCTACGCGAGTTGGGATGCCAAGAATGCTGGCAACATTGCCACGCTATATGCCAATTCGTTTGTACAAGATGCGTGTCAGCCTTCTTGTCACCAGAGACCTCTATCAAATTCGTTTCACACAAACACACAACAACAGAAAAGTTGAATTAGATTAGATCCTTAAACTGAAGTCTGAAGCTTCAGACTTCAGTTTAAGGATCTATTATTAAAATTTATTAGTTAGAGAATCTTATCTTATCTTACTAATCTTATCTCATTAATATTATAAATGTGAAAGTTTGTAAGTTTGGATGTTTGTGGTTCATTCACGGCCAAACGGCTGAACCGATTTGGCTGAAAGTTGAATGGTGATAGCTTATACCTGGGAATAGGACATGTTTTTTTATCCTGAAAAATTCAAAGTTCTTATATTATAATGTATGATGCTCTTTCACGGCATAGCGGCTGAACCGATTCTAGCAGGAACATTTCCAAAGCAACTTTTTCGAACTCCACGCGGGCGAAGTCGCGGGCATAAGCTAGTAGTTTAATAAAAGGAAAGATCAGATCTAACTAGAGGGAAATCGCGGTGCGCTTTTAGTATATCGGAAGTACGTCAGAACTTCAGACCTTAATATGTAAAACACATTTTATGACGTTATTAAATAATCCCATAACATAATCTTTAAACTACTAACGTGTAATTAAATCGGAAATACTTGCAGTATTTCAATATGTATGTGTGTGTATGTGTATGCTAGACTGTAATCGGCAATAACATTACATAATATTAGTATTTACGACAAGGTCCATTATGCATAATATATGTTACTGCAAAAGTTCTAATTTAGGAAATTCGTCAAGTGTCTAGCAAATTGTAATACATACTGTTCTTATTAAAGTAAAGTAAAGCCGTGGTGGCCGAGTGGTTCGAGCAGTTGCCTGCGACGCAAAGGTCGCAAGTTCGAATCCCGACTGTACCAATGAGTTTTTCTGAACTTAAGTACAGTGATTAGTCACACCACGAGCTGAACGGTGAAAGAAAACATCGAGAGGAAACCTGCATACGTCTGAGAAGAAATTCAAAGGCGTATGTATAGTCGTGCTTGAGTAACGGCGATGGACTCGCCATCTATCACGTTGGCACCTAATATACCTCTGGGGGAAAGTGGGTGTGTGGGTATTACCTATACACCTCTGCCTACCCCTTCGGGGACCCTTGTGGGAAGGCGTGAGGATATATTATCTTATTAAAGTAATAATAATAATAATAATTAAATTAATGGTAAGACTTCGACAAGTATCTAAACTATTACTATAAAGAGGTGTGTATGTTTTATAATTAGTTTGGACGAGTGAAGAAAGATTGATGCAACAGACATACAAATGCGAATGTGTGTGCAACAAGAGGCAGAGTAAGACCACGCTCCAACAACCTAGATCAAATCGATCGGACACTGACGGATTGGAACGTCTAGTGTTGAATGTGGAAGAAGCGAAAGAGATATGGACGTCATTAGACCTGTAGTTCTATCCTCTCTGCCTTTCCCTTTAGGTATTCGGTGTGTTGGTATATACTGTTTGTACGAAATAATCCAGTAGATAGTCGCTTATCGAGGCAGACTATCGGCATATTTAATATCATGGTACAAAGAAGCTGAGCAGTTATAATTTGTATGAATTTAATGCAGGTGAAACCGATGGGTAAAGTAGATAATATGGTAAGAAATAATTGATGATCGGCAGCGAGTAAGAGTATATGTAGAGGTAAGCGCTCACCACCAAAGAGTAATAAATAACACCTGCACTAGCAGTATGGGAAGCCTTTTGAGATGTATTTTTAAACATTTTAGAAGACAAGATAAAGATTGTAATATAGAAGGAAGGAATGTTTGTAGTTCTACATGACAATAAAAACTAGTAAAATGTTCTAGAGCCGTGGTGGCCGAGTGGTTCGAGCAGTTGCCTGCGACGCAAAGGTCAGGGCTAAAGTTCGAACTCATCAACAGTTTTCAAACTTTAAACAGGATGAAGTCACAACACACTTTTACGGCACAAGTCGAGATAAACCTGCTCAGCAACAATGAAGTGCACAAGATGGACCATTCAAACAACCGGCTGTCTCCGAAAACAGTGTACACCAGCAATATTCCTTGCCTACCCCTTCGGGGACCCTTGTGGGAAGGCGTGAGGATATATTATATGTTCTACTGTAACTACACGTCTAAAATGTTCCTTCTCGAAGCTATGCTCAATGTCTGACTTTAGACTTTGCTTACAACATTATAATATTGACACAATAAATGGCAGTGAACAGATAATTTTACAACTGTACTACGCATGTGCTATGCGATAAGACTATTACTGCGTAATACTCAATACTTAAGGGCAAGCTATGATTCAGGGACAATTTAATTGACGATTAAGTTGACCTCTTGAACTTGAGGACGGATTATTTGGTCTATTGTCATGTTTTGCTTGCATTGTGGTTCTACAAACAAAGAAATATATTGCTAAAATACCTAACTTCTAAACTAGCTACAGCTAGATAAAACCGGTGAGCGTTTATGGAGAGACTCAAAAGCCTGCAAGGCTAGTTAGAACTGGCGCTCAACTCTCTCTATCCCTTTGCAAGTTCGAATCCCGACTGCACCAATGAGTTTTTCTGAGTAAATACGGTGAAAATTTTGAGAAACATGTATACGTTTGAAAAGATTTTTGTATAGCAGTGCTTGGGAAAAGGCAATGGACTCGCATTCTGACACATTAGCACCTAAAATATACGTCTGGCGAGAATTGGGTGTGCTTTCGAAAACCCTTGTGGGGAGTCGTGAAGGTATATTACTTACCTAGAATTATTGCCATTCGCTAATGCCTATTGGCAGGTTCTGGCTCTGCCTAATTTAAGGATAACTGTGTTTGTGTATTTGTGTTGAAGTCATACTAGTTTTAGAATATTTTTATTAAACATGAATAAAAATATATTTCAAGTCCGAATCCCGACTGTACCAGTGTATACTTAAGTACAATGATACGAACCACGAGCTTTACAGTGAAGGAAAACATCGAGAGAAAACCTACGTATGAGAAGCAATGCAAAGTATAGTCGTGCTTGAGTAACGGCGACGGACTCGCCATCTGTCACGCTGGTACCTTAAATATATCTCTGACGGAAAGAGGGTGTGTAAGTACTACCTATACACCTCTGCTTACCCCTTCGGGGACCCTTGTGGGAAAAAATATACAAGAATGCCACACACAGCGTATTGATATTGCGTAAGCCCAGGAACTTGGGTAGTACGTACACTTATTACAGTAATACCATTCGGCATCGACTTAATCATCAAGTAATATACATTACATGTTAGAAAATTATTGAGCTACTGTTCAAATTACATGGCATTGTGCCGGGGTTTGATAGTGAAAAAAACGGACAAGTCCGATTCATATTAGCTGCTGGGAGTTCCTTAGAAACTATAACATTTATTTCAAATTTAAATTGCACTTGAAAGAGTCGCGGTGCCCGAGTGGTTCAAGCGATGAACTGTAACACAAATATTGCTAGTTCGAATTCCGACTGTACCGATGAGTTTTGCTGAACTTAAGTGCAATGATTTGTCAGACTACGAAGTTTACGAAGAAGGAAAACATCGCGATCAAACCTGTATACATTAGTGAAGAAATTCAAAGCCATATTATCGTATTTTTTGTCATTATAAATTTGATCTTCTTTTCTTTTTGTATTACATAAATGTAACTAAACTATATAAACGTGTTGACTCTAGCTGTAAGCTTATAAGTAAATAATAAATAATTAAAATACATACATAATTAATTGTACAACTATGATATGATATAGCATATTCTTAAGGGCTACCAAAAGAAAACATAATTTTCAAATCGGTCCTCTTATAAAATAATAAAAATATAATAATATATCCTCACGCTTTCCCATAAGGGTCCCCGAAGGTGTAGGCAGAGGTGGGTGTGTGGGTATTACCTATACACCTCTGCCTACCCCTTATAAAATATCAATGTGGATATTTCCATGACATCCAACGGAACCCTAAAACTCTCTTATACTATTCCAATATTAGATTAACTTTCAACACCATAGTCCGGTTACCATCTCGTACAATTTCCAGACCGCATAATATTATATTTACTGTTCACCGCAGAACCGTTTGCTCGATACGACAAACTGGCAACTCGTAGTGACGCCACACCGCTGTGGTTGGCATGAGTGATGGTATCGATAAAAATAATAATTAGGTTTGTGGAAAAAGTCATAAACGTACATTAGGGTCACAAGACTTTGTAATCAATATTCTTAGTACCTTTTCAAATTAATCCCCGGAAAAAATGCGTAGCCACATTTAATTCTGTAGGCATTCATAACCAAATAACCTTTGGGTGATGTAGAGAGGGACATGACAGATCATTCACTCATTATGCTCAGCTACACAGTGAACGGTTTTTTTTAGTTCCAAACGTGACAGGTGGTGAGGCCGTCGCCCTACTTTTACCTACCTACGACTGTTATATTTTTATTATTATATGGGTGTATAAAACTCTTGGAGTAATAAATCTCTAAAGGTTTGGTAAACTCATTGTTATATATAGTGCCATCCACGAAAACGCACCCCACCAATTTCTAGTCTAGGGGGTCGCGGGATTCGAGATGCGGGTTGTATGACACAAGTGTATTAATTGTAGTGTGCGTGTTAACTCAAAGGTAATCAGTGTGTACCGATAACAGTCAAACAGTAGTGGAAGATTGTACACTATAAACTATGAGGAAGAATAGTGGGGCGCGTCTTCTTGGATTGCACTATCAATATAGACCGTCGGGGTTCGAATCTGTAATATTTTGCGTTTAAATATCCCAAATATCGTCACGCCGCACATTTATGATAGGAACGCATCCCAACTACATTTATGCTTTTTGCATGCTTCAGTCTCAGGATTCGCTGCCGTATGGGCATCAATATCACTACTAATCTGTCTTTTTTCCTCAGGTTTTATTACCAATGTCGATATTACAATATCGACGTTGACTAAATGGTAAAAAACATCGACCTACGTACATCACTATTCGCTGAGTAGATACATTAAACCCGATGGTAGATCGGATCTGCGCACGTGCGGGACCTGATACTCAGTAATATAATATACACATATTTATTGCTGTGGAGACACTTGGAGGACCACCAGATAAAAAAACGGCAGTGCACAAGTTTATTTACATACGACTCTGATACCAATCTTTGCAGAGTTCTTTAGGACAGCGGAGTAACTGTGGCGTGAATTTGGCATCATTATTTTAGTTCAAGATTAAGAATCTCTTGAGGGGAATTAAAAGGGCCGTGTTGGCCATGTTAATGTAGTAGTTTAAGAGAGGTAGAGCAAAACGGGTTTCCCGTTCGAATTTGGAGCTGCCCAACTGGGGCAGGACCTCCACCTTATAGAAGTCCGTAGCCAAATAACACAATTTTTTGTGTTGCGTTCCTACGCGGTGAATAAGGTTTCCAGTAATGAGCTCCTTGGGGAGGGGAAAGGATTGTTACATTGTGTTGGAAGCAGAGGGATTAAACCCATTATGCTGCCAACACACTATAACTCTCCGAACACAGAGTGCAGCGCGCAAGTGATACTTCGGTATCGTGAGCGTAAATAGGCTACGGTAACCGTTTCCCATTCCCAGATGGGTCGTATGCTCGTATGCCACTCTTGTTGTATAAAAAAAAAAGTTACATCAAAGATATAGCAGGTTCGAACCTTGGAAGGTTTTCCAGAGATTAAGTAATGTGGTTTATCATTTATTTATTTTTATTACAGCCAATAATCTGAATTTACAGCTAAAGCCAACACATGCATATCTTTAAATTATATACTAAGAACAAATTGAGTCATTACAAAGTTTAAAACAGGAGCTTTACGAAGAAGGACATCGTGAAGAGCCTGCATATTTTTAAGAAGATTTAAAAAGACGTGTTCACAGTAGTAAGCATACTGGCAATGGACTCGCCATCTGTCACGTTAGCACATTGGTATTTGCGGTATTATACGGTAAAATACATATATGTACGTAAAAAAAAGAAAACAAGGGTATATTCTTGATAAGACCCCATAAGATTTTCTTAGTCTTGGACTTCCTTTTGTAAGGAATTTATCCCAATAATAATAATAATATCTGAAGAGGACAGACTAGATAATATCTAATCTGTTGAAACCTGTGTTCCTCGAAATGGCACGTATGTTGAGGAGGTTACTTCCTCTTACACCGTAGCCATCGGTAAATTTTTTTTTGGGACAATTCCACACAATTTACCGAGTACCAAATTAAGCAAAGCTTGTGTTCGTTGTCTAGTTACCATAGGGTAACTAGACAACGATATATTTACTTATATAGATAGATATATACATAAATACATAAACGTAAAAAACAATTACGACAATAAAGTACAAATAGTCGTGTTCATCACACAAATATCTGTTCTCAGCGGGATTCGAGCCCGCGACCTCAAGGTTTGCAGTTAGGAGCTACTACCACTAGAACCACTAGACCAGACGGCCGACATTGGATCGGGATCACATACCGGTCGGTACTTATTGCCTTCTTTAAGAGAGATATATATATATATATACATGTAATCAATAAGATATTAATTAAACAAGAAATATTGTACCGATACCGATTTGGGACAAATATTAAATCTGTAATTGTTAGTTTCAACTGTTCTTTGTAAACATTGTTAATTGTTCTTGCGAAATATAAATAAGAAATATTGTAATCTAAATATTTATTTCATGTAATAGCCGAATCCTTTACGGCGATTACGCAATGGAACCACTATGGGGCACATATTAAACGACACTTAACCCGAGGTTTACCGTTGTGGCTGAGATACGCAACACTACCAATAAATCAAAAGTTAAACGCCAGTTTATTCGTTACTAGACGAAGTATGTTATGTGGCCACTTAATGTGTTCGTGTCTTACACCGTAGCGTTAGCATTTTAATATTATAAATGCGATTGTTTGTACTAATGAGTTCTAAACTTAAGTACAGTGATTAGTCACACCACGAGCTTTACGGTGAATGAAAACATCGAGAGGAAACCTTGTTACGTCTGAGAAGCAATTCAAAGGCGTATGTATAGTTGTGGCGAGGGGTGAGGATACGAGGATGATGAGGGTAGAGCGCCAGTTCTCTCTAGACTTACATAGCCTTTTCTTTGAAACGACCAAGTACTTAGATCAAATCGATTGGACACTCACGGACGGAAACGTCAAGAGAATTCGAAACCGGCGAGCATGCATGAAGAGACTGATGAATGTGGACGAAGCGAAAAAGTTATGTAAGTGTGGAGAGAACTGGTGCTTTACTCTGCTTACCCTATTTGGGACTCGGGGCTATGTATGTATGTATATGCAGTTGTTTAGTTGTATAGGTTACTAGCTGTGCCCGCGACTGGACAGCTTTTTTATCTATCGTAAATTATTTTTCTTTTTCAATAAAAAGTATCCTATGTTACTTCTAATACATTCAAGAATATGTGTACAAAGTTTCATGATGATCGGTTAAGTAGTTTTTACGTGAAAGGGTAACAAACAAACTTACATTCACATTTATAATATTAGTAAGGATAAACTTTTACGCTGGCGATAAAAAATGCTGGATTATAGTTTCTCCTACAGTCCCGGAATCACAATATCATATTATATTCTAAGCATTCTACAACGGTGTGATATGAATCCACAAGCATCTCTTTGTGCAAAGCTCGCTACTGGTCGCTTTACGAGCAGTGCAGGGCAGTTAGAGGTAACTTAGTGTATTAGGTAATTCCTGCCGCTTAGCTATGCTTGGTTTATTTCTGATTTATTTTTGTTAAAGCTTTCCTGGAGACATGCAAGTATCTACAGCGTGTTGCAAAATAATAAGGGTAGCACTATGTAGCTCTATGGATTTCGAATCTTATTAATATTAAAAAGTTGCTGACCCGGCAAACTTTGTACCGCCAAAATCTATCAATGTGGTGATAGTTTTTACGTTAATAATTCCTATATATATATATATATCGATTAGTTATTCCGCTATTCGGATGAGACAAATCCAACAAATCACAGATCAGATCAGAAGTACCCGTTCTTGACTTATACATGTTGTAAATAGAGAGGTAGGGCATAACGGGTTTCCCGTTCGAATTCGGAACTGCCCGACTGGGGCAGGACCTCCACCTTATAGAAGTGTTGTGTTCCTACGCGGTGAATAAGGTTTCCAGTAATGAGCTCCTTGGGGAGGGGGGAGGATTGTTACATTGTGTTGGAAGCAGAGGGATTAAACCCATTATGCTGCCAACAGACTATAACTCTCCGAACACAGAGTGGCAACACGCAAGTGATACTTCATAACGTGAGTGTAAATAGGCTACGGTAACCGTTTCCCATCAGGTGGGCCGTATGCTTGTTTGCCACTCTTGTTGTATAAAAAAAATTACCTGCCTTTGTCTTATTTATATATAATAGATAGATAGAAGATAAAAACATGCACAAATGTTCCGTTCAAATGAGACGTTTCTTACTCAGTCACGCAAGAGCGGCTGAACAGAATTGGATGAAGATTGGCACGACGATAGATTATTAGCTGGATCATACATACATAATATAATCACGCCTCTTTCCCGTAGAGGTAGGCAGAGACCACTTCTTTCCCCTTGCTACGATCCTTACATACTTCTTTCGCTTCGTCCACTTCCATTATTCTCTTCATACATGCTCTTCCAGCTGGATCATATCATCGAAAAACATAGTTTACCAATTTGACATAAAATTTTAATTTAATTAGTGTTAAGATTGAAAAAGATGCGAGAGTATCTGAAAGTATACATAAAAATAAAAGATAGGCGATGTATTTAGATGACGTAATGAGTTGACAATTCCAGGAAGAAACTGTCATGCATGAGTACTCTAAGCCAGCGAGTATGTTTGAATGAAAAAGCGAAACCTAGAGATTCTCTGCCTACCTAATAATAGCTATGTATGTATTATCTGCTCATTTTAGTATTGAGCGTAAGTAAAGATATGCTCGTTATAGTGCCCACTTAAAGTTGAAAAAAGAATGATGATAATTAACTGAATGTCGTTCGTTGGCGACCCATCATCACGGTACTCGTGCTTATCTCTGGGACATAGAGACGGCCCGTTCGTGCAACTTTGTTAAAGGGATTCTAATTTTAAACTTGACTATCCAAGCCGTATTTTAAGTGAAAAATTAAAAGGATGCCTGTTCATCTTTCATGCAAAAACCAATGGAATTGGAGGCAATTTGGCAAGGACCAAGACAACGCCTTAATTTTTCGAACTTCCAAGTTCGCTGATCTTATTCGCCCGTATGACATACAAACATTTACTTCTAAATTTAACATTAACTGGCTAATTTAATAATTTATTTTTAAATTTAATTAAAAGATTATTCGTCGGTCTCGAGTACTCTTGACGTTCCCGTCCTTTAGTGTCCGATGGATTTGATCTAGATACTTGGAACGTGGTCTTTCTCTGGCTCTTCTTGCATACACTTTCCCTTTGTATATCTGTTTCGTCAATCTTTCTTCACTCATCCTTTTTATATGTCCCAACCGTGACATGTCTTTGCTTCATCTTTACAATCACACACTCGTTCACGCCAGTTGTTTTTAATAAATTTAATTTAATTTAACATTAACTTGCTCGACCAGCAAGCTCGAAAACCTCTTTCGCCCGTATGTCACACAAACATTAACTAGATATGAAAATTATTTCTTATTTTACAATCAACTGGAATCATTTGTGTCACGATGACGAAGTGCAGACGCCACGCGTGTGGCGCACGATTCGATATTCAAGTGATCTTTGATTTTTTCTTCTTATTCAAGTCCCTGCGCGTGTTTTGTTCGGATTAATGCACTCAGTATTTATTATAGTATTAGTTTTTGCTCAACAGAAAACGGCGACTCATCAAAACTCATTTTACAGTAACGTGGTTACAAATAACGAACATTTTTAAGGGTTAGTGAAGCTGTTCGTATCCGCATGAATCTATATTATACGTAGTCCGGACAATGGGCAGATAATAAATTACTTCTTGTTCAAAATTAGAATTCAAATCGAAATTCGAATTTCAAATAGTAGGTTAGTTCATCCACCT
This sequence comes from Drepana arcuata, assembly GCA_016069955.1. Taxonomy (NCBI): domain Eukaryota; kingdom Metazoa; phylum Arthropoda; class Insecta; order Lepidoptera; family Drepanidae; genus Drepana; species Drepana arcuata. The sequence continues at coordinate 22,328 of JACCPG010005919.1, read as the reverse complement.
AACAGAAGAAGGCAAACTATTTGCTTGCGTACGCATTGCTTCCCGGTAGAAATTCGTTCCTGCTGTGAGTAAGGCTTCCAGAAATAGAAATGGAAAAGGCTGTGCTGGTGGAAGCGGGACTAATTTGTTCCTTGTTTGTACTAGAAACGTGACAAACACGCATACGAACACAAGCAGAACACCCAGTACTGCTTGCACCTTTGTAGTAATTCAACTTGTGAAGATTTGCTACTAGGATTTTAAAATTCAAAGTTTGAAGAAGTTTTTTGTTTGCAGTTTAGAACAAATAACGCAAGCAGGTGGCTTTTCTTTGTCCGTTTCGGTCTGTAGATACATACATACCATACATATCATCACGCCAAGTCCCTAACGGGGTAGGCAGAGAGTATAGAGCGCCAGTTCTCTCTAGACTTACATAGCTCTTTCGCTTCGTCCACATTCATCAGTCTCTTCATGCATGCTCGTCGGTTTCGAGTACTCTTCAGGTTCCCGTCCTTGAGAGACGTTTAAATTGATGTTGATGGGGCTATTATACCTCTGCCTACCTACTGGGCCCTTGAAAGGAGATGAAAATAAAAGTTTTCCACTTTTTCGTTATCACTGAGTTTTCATCACGGCAATAAAAAAGAATACAATATTATCCACAGCTAACTGCTTTATAGTTATAACCAATTAGTAGTTTAAACCATGTGGCGATTGCTTTACAAATGCCATTAGTCATATAACTGTCATAAAGATGCATGGTGTCATAAGTTTTATGTCTATGGAGTTCAATTGGGTAATTTTGTTAAGTGGTTTTGTTAAATATTTAGTGCATTTTTATGGGTGTTTGTTTTGTAAGTAGTTTATTCAGTGTTGACTTAAGAATTGCGTCGGATAATTTTAGTACTTGCATTGTAGCGGTGAATGTATTTTATAATTAGACAAGGTATCTCACAATGTGTCCCGCACGGGTAGGAAGAGGTTTACAAGCATCTTGTTTTCTGGAGATATACATACATACATATCATCACACCAAGTCCCTAACGGGGTAGGCAGAGAGTATAGAGCGCCAGTTCTCTCTAGACTTACATACCTCTTTCGCTTCGTCGACATTCATCAGTCTCTTCATACATGCTCGTCGGTTTCGAGTACTCTTAACGTTCCCGTCCTCGAGAGTCCGATCTATATACATATTTACATATTTGCAATAGTTAATAAAGAGAGAATGCAAGACTATAAATCATCTTTGGAAATATTCTCAAACGTATGCAGGGTCTCTCTCGATGTTGCTTCCACTTGTTGATGCCCCTTCCTTCACCGTAATTTGATGATGCGATAAATAAGAAACGATACACATGTATAAATATATACTTAAATATTAAATTCACTCTTTTTAAACGAAATAAAAAAAAATATAATTCTTTGTATGAATAAATTATTTTGACATCATACGACCATGCAAGCCGTGGTAGCCAAGTGGTTCGAGTAGTTGCCTGCTACACAAAGATTGCAAGTTCAAATCCCAACTGTAACCATGAGTTTGTCTGAACTTAAGTACAATTTAGTCACACGGCTAGCTTTACGGTGAAGGAAAACGACGTATAGTCGTGCTTTAATAACGTCGATGAACTCTACACCTGTCACGCTGGCACTTAAAATATACCTCTGACGGAACGGGGGCGTGTGAGTACTATCTACACACCTCTGCCTACCCCTTTGGGGAACCCGGGGGTAGGCGTTAATGTATTTATGTATAGGTATACAAAATTAGACGGAGTCTGTACTGTAGCTATATCGTAAGATATGTTTGTGAACCGAGCTCTCTTCGACTCCCATCATTCTAGACAATCTCTCTTGTAAAAAAGGAATCATATCAAATCGCGACAAAGTACTTTCTTAAGTTGGAAGTAAAGCAATAAACTTAATGCGTGTAGGACCATTACCGATAGACACACTTTTAATAAAAACTCGCAGCCGAGAATGATGCATTCGATATACTTTTGCTAAATGAAGCGGAACTGTAATCCTCTGTGTCCTTAGATTATCAATACATATGTATATATGCCGTGGTGGCCGAGTGGTTCGAGCAGTTGCCTGCGACGCAAAGGTCGCTAGTTCGAATCCCGACTGTACCAATGAGTTTTTCTAAACTTATGTACAGTGATTAGTTACACCACGAGCTTTACGGTGAAGGAAAACATCGTGAGGAAACCTGCATACGTCTGAGAAGAAATTCAAAGGCGTATGTATAGTAGTGCTTGAGTAACGGCGATGGACTCGCCATCTGTCACGTTGGTACCTAATATACCTCTCGCGGAAAGTGGGTGTGTGGGTATTACCTATACACCTCTGCCTACCCCTTCGGGGACCCTTGTGGGAAGGCGTGAGGATATATATATATTTATATATATCTCTATATTATATTATATATATATTATTTATTATGATTGATTATTTTATTCCAGCTTATACTCTATCTATAATATTATGGCTTAGGAATAAAGATTTATTATTTTGATTCTGTTGCACCTGCTTTTGGAGCAAACAGACTGTATTCTTTTATATGAGGAGTCACAGGAGTCTAGTGATTTAAAATAATAATAACATTATTTAAATTTACACATAGAAAGGATGAGTGAAGAAAGATTAACGAAACAGATATACAAAGCAAAAGTGTGTGCAAGAAGAGGCAGAGGAAGGCCACGTTCCAACTACCTGGATCAAATAGATCGGACTCTCAAGGACGGGAACGTTAAGAGTAAACCGACGAGCATGTATGAAGAGACTGATGAATGTGGACGAAGCGAAAGAGGTATATAAGTCTAGAGAGAACTGGCGCTCTATACTCTCTGCCTACCCCTGTACTGACTTGGCGTGATGATATGTATGTATGTATGTTATTTAATAATAGTAATAAAAAAATAATTATATCACACTCAAGTATCCTGAAGTTGTTATCTTCTAACAAAATTTACGTCTCGAAGAATTAGGTAATCCATTTGTTATAAGCGCGAGGCATATCAGATTACAATTCTAACTTAAAAATTGATCCTATGATCGATCGGTATTACAACTTACCTTAATTTTACCAACTTCTTAACGATGCCATTCCAGACTTTATTACGCATACAAATAAGGTTTATATTAACATAGAAAAGTGTAAGTTTTATGGCACTTGGAGTTCTAATGTTACAGTAAGTGAGAGATTAGAGAAGTGATTGAACTTAACGGTTGACTTAATTTAACTTAATGTATCGAGTTTTTGTGTCGTAAGTGTTCTGTTTCTGTGGTTAAGTATTTAACAGTTAAAACAACTCTAAAACTTACCGATCGCAGAATGAAATAGTATTTTGATCAAAATTGTTTTACCTGAAACAGAAGAATAAACTTTATATACTATGTTTTAAAGAAAGGCATGTTACGGTAGTTTGGACTTATAGAAAGGATGAGTGAAGAAAGTTTGACGAAACAGATATACTAAGCAAAAGTGTGTGCATGAAGAGGCAGAGGAAGACCACGCTCCAAATACTTGGATCAAATCGATCCGACGCTCAAGGACGGGAACGTCAAGAGTACTCGAAACCGACGAGCTTGTATGAAGAGACTGATGAATGTGGACGTAGCGAAAGAGGTATGCAAGTCTAGAGAGAACTGGCGCTCTATACTCTCTGCCTACCCCGTTAGGGACTTGGCGTGATGATATGTATGTATATATATTATTTATTGCCGGGCCTATTGTCGGGCCTACGTTGTTCCCCCATACTTGGGTACTATTGCTGTAACGAAAAAAATATTGTATATGCCTAATGATTTGAAAAGAGTAACCATGGAGTTTCTTGCCGGTTCTTCTCCATGGAAGGGACCAACCCGAACCGTGCTTCTTTCTCGACGTTTTATAAGGGCCCACCAGGGCCTATGTGAAATAAAAAGATTTTGATTTTGATTTTGTATGTATCATTTATTTAACTGCACCTAAAATGCCTTAAAATACTCTCTTATTAAAATTCTTGCCTCAAACCCTCATGTAACACGCTACCGATACTAAATCATAAAAAAATATTATATTTAACACGATACTCTTGTAAAGTGTTAAGTTACCTTTTTATTAGACACAACTTAACTTCTAAATTTTAAAATATACGAATCATATAATGTTTATGACCTTAAGGACGCATCATGTACGCTCAACTTCAAAAAGGCATAACTGCTTAGATTTTAAAAGCGATATTAGCTTCCTTTTTAAACACCATTAGGGGTGGTGATGGTAAACGGTTACCGCCGCCTATGGGTGATGTCATCTTCTCTACTTCGCTCATTTTCCTGTCAAACCTTCAAACCCAGAACCTCATTATGAAATGTATAACAGTTATCACAAAGCAGACTGCAGGGTGATGCGATTTCTCGAAAGTATTTATCCTGTCAAACAGGATAATTCATAATGCTACTTCTGGGAAACAATTTGTGATCGCGACTCGTGTGTTTTACAATTATTGATAGGATCGGTAGGTCCTGGTCTTCTGATGTTATGATTGAGGAAATCTGCCATATGTGTATGAATAATTTACATCAGGGAATAGAGCGCCAGTTTTGTCTAGACACATATCTCATCCGCTTTGTATCAGTCTCTTCATAAACGCTAGGTTTCGAGTACTCCTGACGTTTCCATCGACGATAATATTCTATTACTTACTATACTTAATGCGCTTTAGAGACATACATACTCGTATCTCTGATATATTCATATACATTTCGCGTATGAAACAAAGAACATTTAACGTTTTCCACACCCTAATGTATAATAATAATAATAATATCCTCACGCCTTCCCACAAGGGTCCACGAAGGGATAGGCAGAGGTGTAGAGGTAATACCCACACACCCACTTTCCGCTAGAGGTATATTAGGTGCTAACGTGACAGATGGCGAGTCCATCGCCGTTACTTAAGCACGACTACACATACGCCTTTGAATTTCTTCTCAGACGTATGCAGGTTTCCTCTTGATGTTTTCCTTCACCGTAAAGCTCGTGGTGCGACTAATCACTGTACTTAGAAAAACTCAGTGGTACAGTCGGGATTCAAACTTGAAGCTTTGGTGGCCGAGTGGTTCGAGCAGTTGCCTGCGACACAAAGACCCTAATGTAATGTTACATTAAAACCCATTTTACTCTAAATTGTTTCTTTTGGTGTTATTATGAAAGTGACCTTTTAAGTGCGCTTTTAGTACAATCAAAAACCGGTCCTATGTACAGTTAGCTCGAACGCGAAGTTCTTTGTCATAATCTGTCTGAGCTGTATGGTATGTTGGCTTAAGCTTTGGAGAAGGCAGATGTTTGCCTGAGATATATTATATGGAGAAGAAACGACATGTCATCTGTCAAGTTAGCAACTAAAATCTCTGGTGGAAAGTGGGTGTATGGGTACTTCATATACACCTCTGCCTACCCATGTGGGAAGGCGTTAGGATTTATTATTTTATTATGTATTATAATATTTATAATATACTTCCAAGATATTGCATAAGATATCTGAACGTTCCAACTACCTGGATCAAATAGATCGGACTCTCAAAGACGGGAACGTTAAGAGTACTCGAAACCGACAAGTATGAAGAGACTGATGAATGTGGACGAAGCGAAAGAGGTATGTAAGTCTAGAGAAAACTGGCGCTCTATACTCTCTGCTACCCCGTTAGGGACTTGGCGTGAAATATCTTTAACACAAGTAAAGTTTACAGAAACAATGCATTCTAACGAAATTACAATTACCCGTTATGTTTGAGTTAACATTGTGCAACCCGACGAATTATGATAGGTCGTTTAATTAAATCATTGTCTCTCATGCAATGATGCATCCAGTTCCCACGTGTAATAGTGTATTATATTAGATGTAGTTATAACAATGTTAATATTATAAAATGTACTGTAATTGTTGTCAGTTATGAAGAAAATATGTTTTAATGCTGCTGTTTACGCATAGAGTAGTAGTGTGCTGTAGAGGGCAACGACCAACATTTAGTTTTTGATTTGTGCCCTAGAAATGAAAAATACAAAATATATGTCTAAGTGTGAGACGTGGTGGCCGTGTGGTTCGAGTAGTTAGGCCTGCGACACAAAGATCGCAAGTTTTAATCCCGACTGTACCAATGAGTTTTTTGAACTTAAACTTCATTGCTGCGGTTCGTATATGAGACTTATTTGTGTGGAAGCATAAAATATTTGCAGTTTTTGTTATATAAATAACAAATAAAATAAAACTGCACTAAATCGAACAGCTAAGAATGGACACTTCGAGAGCACTCGAAACCAGTGATTTATGCCAGATATTAAGACTGGTGTAACTAGGCGAAAGAGTGAGTCTAGAGAGAACTCGTTTATCGAGAATGTGTTTATTTGTTTATTAATGTGGACGAAGCGAAAGAGGTATGTAAGTCTAGAGAGAACTGGCGCTCTATACTCTCTGCCTACCCCGTTAGGGACTTGGCGTGATGATATGAATGTATGTATTTGTACAGTAAGTACAAAAATACTTTCAAATATGCACCCTCTCGGTACAGTCTACTCTGTACATTATGACAAATCATACAACAGCTTCAGTCCTTTGTTACAATAATTGCACGCACGTGGGCGCCTGGTGGCTTAGCTTGGATTGTTATTGAACTAATTTATCGTAATACATACTTAGATGTGTTAACAGAACTTTACGAGGTCTTACACTTTCATCCAATGTCTATAATAATTCTAGGTAACCGCCCAACTATGTTTAGATTAAAATAATTAAATCTAGCACGGTTTCAGCGCCATCTATCGAGTTAAATTGTGAATCGAAACTGTCTACACTATCTATCCATGCAAATAGACACAAGTTTTTTAAATTATACCGGTCGTATTTGTTTCGAGTTTTTGCGATACTATGGAACGGTTTATATGAATTAATAATAAGAGAAAGATAAATACATACATATCATCACGCCAAGTCCCTAACGGGGTAGGCAGAGAGTATAGAGCGCCAGTTCTCTCTAGACTTACATACCTCTTTCGCTTCGCCACATTCATTAGTCTCTTCATACATGCTCGTCGGTTTCGAGTACTCTTGACGTTCCCATCCTCGCGCGTCCGATCGATTTGATCCAGGTAGTTGGAACGTGGCCTTCCTCTGCCTCTTCTTGCACACACTTTTGCTTTGTATATCTGTTTCGTCAATCTTTCTTCACTCATCCTTTCTATGTGTCCAAACCAACGTAATATGCCTTATAATGGTTTTATAATTGTAAAAAAATTAGCTCACATCGCGACACTTGCAGTAGTTACTTGTTATCCCTCCAAATTAAAGTGTACCCTAGTTGCTTTAAAACTTTATTTACCGTGAAATAGCTCTATTCATGGGAAACGTCATGAGCATATTTGTGCGGTTACATTGCGGTTGCGTTATCATACCGTCCCATTGTATTGTATACTAGTTATAATTCATTAATGCGAAGTTGGTTAAAGTTATAACGTTTTAACGTATCTACGATGTATACTCAATCGTTCATACGTATCATCACGCTGGGTCCTTCACAAGGGTAGGCAGAGAGAGTACAGCGCGAATTCTCTATAAGCAAGCCTATTTCGTTTCATCAACAACACTAAAATTACTCCTTTTTATTGTACGTGTATATATATAATACCTTTGAGTTAAAACAATGGCGAACGAAATGATATATCAATAAAAATCTTCAAAATTGTGTGGGCTCTTGCCAACCAGACAAAAACCAAGCTTAATACTCTGGATATTAGTCCCAAATTGCAAGTTAGCTCACCTGGAATTACCTGACTATGTTTAGGATGCCGAAAGAAAAAACAAAAGACGATCGTTTAAATTCAAACCGCGTTGCAATAAATTACCATTCGCTCCGTTCGTAGTGAAAAAAAAATCTGAATTTGGAACTAGAAGCGCTCGCAGACAAAGCCCTATTGAACTTGTCTGGACCTGTCAGGGATACAAGAATAAAAAAAAAGAAAGGCACCTGTTTGGGGCAACACCTGTGGCATACATTAAAGCCCTTTACCATACTGGTGGGATCTGGTAGCTTTTGTGAGGCGAAAAAAGTTTACGTACAATTTTGTTCGGATATTTCTCGTAGTGGGGTATTTTGACCTTCATTTAAAGTTAAATAGGGGATGTAAAAACAAAACAAATATGAAAAAAACACATTCTAAAACAACCAAATCAAGACTTCCCACCACGGTTGGTCGCCGCGGGAAGATCAGACCACCGCCCTCTAACAATAATAGGTATACATACTATATGTAAAGCAAAGGATAGAGATCAGTGAAAAAGGGTTAGAGGAGGCCTTTGCCAAGAGCCACACCGAACTCTGGGATATACTATAGTGAAATTATATTAAAGGTCACAGACCACAGAGTTTCGGAATATAAAGGCTATATTATTATATTATTATTATAGGTTTAGTCACACCACGAGCTTTACGGTGAAGGAAAACATCGAGAGGAAACCTGCATACGTCTGAGAAGAAATTCAAAGGCGTATGTATAATCGTGCTTGAGTAACGGCGATGGACTCGCCATCTGTCACGTTGGCACCTAATATGCCTCTGGCGGAAAGTGGGTGTGTGGGTATTACCTATACACCTCTGCCTACCCCTTCGGGGACCCTTGTGGGAAGGCGTGAGGATATATTATATTATTATATATAAAATCAAAATCTTCATACATGCTCAGTTTCAAAAACCCTTGACGTTCCAATCCAATGTATTACACTCAAATGCAAATGCTTATTCGTGTATAGTACTTGCGACCACAAGTTTTGGAGCCAGGGTATCTGACTGAGCCATAAGGACGTCTAACTGTCGATATGTCTTTTTCGTCGTTCAGAAAGAAATAAATGAATTGGTATTAGTAGTTCATCGATAAACGCGGTACAAGTACCAATTAGGAGTCTACTAATATCTTACAAGATCATTGCGGCTAACGGTAAGCGTCAAGCTTATAAGCGTAAGCAGAAGCTTATAAGCGTAAAACGAAATGCGGATTTTAAGCATATAGGTACTTAACCTGGGGTAATATCATTTCATCAATTTTGTAACCATTTATCGTATGGTAGCATGATAATGTTTTTAAATGAATTTTGTTAAATTGTTTAGAATTGATCAATGGCAGAATGGATACAGAAGAATTAGCAATTCGCCCCGGCTTTGCTCGGGTACATGGGTTCATTGTTTTGTTGTACCTCAAATGGATTAAGGTGCGTTTTGGATTAAAGCTACCAGATGTTTTTTTTTCCAACATTTTGGGATAACAAGGATATATAATATACATATTACATATATACATTATTTTTTAAATATTGAACTTTCAATACACACGTCTCCATTCACCTTTAAGATAAAATATACATGTCACATTTACAATTAAACGTTACAAAGCTCGTGTAAACAGGTTTACAGAGACCACAACTAAACCCGAAAAGGGTCGTTAGCCAAGTGCTAATTCCTTACATAAATAAAGCGAAATTAGCATACGTGTTGAATAGTTAGCAATGTTTGTCCAAGCGCATTGGTTTATGTCTTGGAAACTTACGTGGGGACCTGCCGAAGCCTTGTAACAATTAGAACATTGTGAATTACTTTGTATTCGCGTGAGATAAAATCACTACTGTTAACTCTAAAACAGTAACGTGTGTTTTTGAATTGCAGTAAAACTTTGACTCTTAGCGCATATTTTATGTATTCCCTTCATATATATGCTATGGTCTTCATAGAAGGTTAAAGGAAGGGGTAGGAAGGAGCAGGTACCCAAAATTTTATCGGTGAAATATTTAGGTGTCAATGTGACAGATTTCGAGACCGCTGTTTCTCAAGCACAACTACACCTACATTATTTGAATTTAGAATTACTTCTCAAATGTATTCGGGTTTACTGTCGATGTTCTCTATAATCGTAATGATCTTGCTGTTCTTCAGAAACTTGTTCGTATAAGCCTCTGGGATTCAAACTTAAAGTGTTAGTTGCCTCGAGATACCGATTTGGGACAAATATTTTTATCTGTAAGTAGTTAGTTTCAACTTTGTAAATTTGTTAATTGTTATTATTGTAAATAAACACTTCAAAAGTGTTAGTTTCGCGATTACTGAAACTACTCATCCACTACGGGTCTGTACTCTGTTCACGTTTTACTCTAATTCAATAAAAATACGTTTTTCATAAACAGCTTGAGTTTGCGCGTTCCATTCCCGCGAAGGGTAAATTTTTATTTGTAACAATCATCCCTCGTACTGATATACCATATAATTATTATTATTATTATTATTATATCCTCACGCCTTCCCACAAGGGTCCCCGAAGGGGTAGGCAGAGGTGTATAGGTAATACCCACACACCCACTTTCCGCCAGAGGTATATTAGGTACATAAATAGGTACATATCATCACGCCGAGGCCCTAACGGGATAGGCTGAGAGTATAGAGCGCCAGTTCTCTCTAGACTTACATACTGATATACCGCTTAATACAATATCGACATCACTCTACCGATACATCTAGTATGCCCAGTGCCTAAAGTTTACAGTAACCGCGCATAAGTACAACCTTACTAGTACAAAAAAACGCCTAAAAGTAGGTAACAATAGTCCACAATCATTCTTCAAAACGAAAGCAAGCCTATAAACAGTAGTGTCGTATTGATGACAAAACGAAAACAACACTCGAAGCCAATCAATGAGCACAATGTCGGGACAATATTACAGCCTTTGATAAAAACATTATGACGAACTGAGTCCAATGGAGCGTACCTTTTCACGTCGATTGGAATCACGAAAAGCGTGACTTAACTTGAACGTACACATTTAAAGTTATCACAACGAGGAGCTCTTGAAACATTATCAATGAATGATAGATTTCTTTTTGTTTTGGACTTGAACGCTTGGACGCTTGCAACACCAGGGGAAGTAGGTGCTCACGCGCTGCGAACCCTGCAGGAATCTTTTCACACCCTTCTTAAAGTACTCCATGCTGTACTCTGCTGGAAAAACCTCAACGGGGAGCTCATTCCACAGCCTGAGCGTTCGCGGAAAGAGTCTCCTTTGGAAGCGCGCAGTGCGAGACCTTTGTGGTTCCAAGGTATAGGGATGAATTCCCCGTTGATGGCGGGAGGTGCGGTGGTAGAAGGTGGAAGTGGGCATCATGTCGAACAATTCTGCAGAGCACTCTCCGTTATACAAGCGGTAGAACATTGTACATTTTTGGTACATGAAAGGGAACCGGATGTGTCGCTTAGTTCTCATTAGCTCATCGATTAGGGTGGCTTTTTCTAGTTACCAGTTAATTAGTAAGCGATGGTGGCGGAGTGGTTCGAGTAGTTGCCTCTAACACAAATATGTTTCGAGTTCAAATCGAGCAAGTTCGAATCCCGTCTACCTACCAATGAGTTTTTCTGAACTTAAGTACTTACTTTACTTAGTCACACCACGAGCTTTACGGTTAAGGGAAACATCGAGAGGAAATCTGTATCCACTTGGGGAGAAATTCAAAGGCGAATGTATAGTCGTGCTTGAGTAACGGCGATGGTCTCGCCTTTTGTCACGTTTGCTTCTACCTATATATATATATATGGCGTAGAGTGTGACTCGGAGACCTTCTGGGACTTGTGGCAAGGCGTAGACATATTGTAACGCCACTCAAAATGTCCCTGTTTGGGTAGTGTGTTGTTTCTACAGTTTATCATACATACTGTTACCACTTGCCATGACTTGTCAGATGAGTTGTTTAGCTTAGAACCTTTGTATTAGTACCGACGTTACGATTTCATATGCTGCAAACCAAGTTAGACTAAGTATATAGTCCTCCTATAAGACAGAGTATTGAGGATGGAAGTTTCCCATAAGATCTCCTTGACCTGTAATAAATGTATTAAACTTACCTTGCATTTAAAGTATTAGATTAAGCACCACTTAAATGTAGAGTGCTTTCACAATTAATGTTTACTTTCAAGTTAATTTAAGTCTAATTAAAGTTCGTACGTTTTCTTTAAGCTGTTGATTTAAAAGTCGCGATTGTCAATTGTTATTAGGTTAGTGTTTTGCTATCAGAGCAGAGAGTTTGCTTATTAAGCCTTGAGAGAACTGACGTTCTACTCTCTCTGCCTACCCCTGCTGGACTGTATGATGGAATTGCTATCTATCATAATTAAAGAATATTAAAACATTTTTTTTGTCTTATTTATTTACTGCACCAAATATTTTTGTGCCATTGACCCCACAAAAAATGTATAAGATACGTGGAACTGAAGTTGTCTCGTGCAGTTTTCGCTTTCTTTCTTAACATATCGTTCGATGGCTATCGATTTTCGCTTTCGAACGCATCGAGCTCAATGCCAATATTTTGTGCTGGTACAATTTATTGACTTAAAGCGTTTCTTATAACAAACCATATTTGTATATATAAGAAAATCCGAGCGCACGAATAACTGTCGAATGTGGATGAAGCGAAAGAGTTCTACAAGCTTCTACTCTATCTGCCTACCCCATGAGTAACAAAGAATACCCACTAGTATTACACTAGTGGATATTCTTTGTTACACAAAATTTTTAATTTTATAAGAGACTACATGTCTCTTATAAAATTACAAATTAGAGATTATTACTTTAAAATCGGAATATTTATTTGCAAAAAGGTCACGCTGGATATCCACAGCATGAGCAGAGAATTAGGTCTTCTTTAGATTTACAGACCCATTAGATATGATAAGTTGATTTTGCTTCGGCTCAAATAGCAAGTCTACTTTAGACGAGGTAAGCTGTGGTCGCTTTGTTAATTTTGCTGTTGACTTGGCACGATCAGTAAAAAATAATTTTGTTTTGTGATACAAACTGTTTTAAATTCACCAGTAGGATTCTATATCAAACCTGTTTTTTATATTCCCTGTTCGTTAACAAATGCAGCAGTTTATACCACGAACTCTCCTCGTGACTGCAGCCACGATTTAGTGCATGTCAATTGCACCTAAGCTTTAGTTGTACTTGATCTAGTTCATGCTTGTCTATTCCTGTAAGTCGCACAACGTCTAGAAACTCGTTTCTGGTACTAGTGCTTTTGAATCCTTGTTTGTTTTTAATTCTGTTATTATTTGAATCATGATAACTTTTTTGGTCGAAAGTTGTAAGTTTCCCCAAAAAATTCATTGACATATTTTTTCAATCTCTTATGAAATCAACGTGAATCCTATATATTACTAAGTTCATCATTATGTATGTCATGGCCCTGAGCTAACAGTGTGCCTAGCTATGATAGTTAAAAGCGCCAGCTCTACCTGAGACTTACAAACCTGTTTCACCTCAACCTCTAGTTATTTCTCAAAATGATTATTGCCCTTTTTAAAGATATGATGATTTAGGTAAAATAACAATTTACCGTCGAACATACCACAAACTCCATTTTGTATCCACGTAGGTACAAAGCTTGTTTGAACATGTTTCCACAAGTCCAGATAAGCGTCGGTCATGACATTAGTGAAATGTAAACAAGGTTTATTTTCAGCCTGATTGACGAGTCGGTCTGACAATGTTTATGTCATTACTAGGCGTTTGTTGGTTTTGTTGAAATGACAATCGCTTTTGAAATTATTGAATTGTCCAACGCTGAAATAAATTTAGGACAGTTAAGAATTATCTATCGGATTAATGTTGTCATAGTTTTATTATTTTCATTAAATCTGACGGATTTTTTTCTGAGGTTCGTGAAATTTTTTCGAATTTTCGGGTTACTTTTACGGATTATTGTTTCGGTGAGACGGGTGAATTAAAATATTTTGTTATGTTTTACAAAATAATATTTATTTCACGATTTCCCATTTTAATGACACGGGACATAATAATAATTAGAAAACACAATCCAGGTTATGTATAAAGATTGATTACATGCTGTACTTAAGTAACTAGGTTTAGGTAGTTTGTAAATTAAACAATATTGTAATATTATACATTATTGGAATATAAAATGGCAAAATCTAAATGCAATATTTACAAGAGAGAGTAGCATAGAATCGACTTCAGCATTTCGATTCGATACTGTTTTTCACCCAAGTTACGATTTTTTTTCGATTTTTCACAGTTTTTTTAACAGAACATAGTTTGAACAAACGGCATGGTTACAACAAAAAAGAAAGATTAATTATGTACACTTAGACTAAATCATAATTATTCTAAATCTCAAAACAAAAAGACTATCGCCTTAGTTAAAATCATGATTTGAATTTTTGTGTAATGAATTAGATAATGAATTCTTTTACATTTAACTAATATTTGGCGTCTAATCGTTTTCTCATGAAATGAATACAACTACACGAAACTTCTATGACTATCGATATTATTTGGAACTAAAATAAAATTTGAGATCCACAAACGTAAGACACTAAATGCGAACTATTCTTGACTTAACCGACATAAATTAAACTAACTAAAATTTATCTGATAATAAAACCGATAAATAAAAGAGATCAAATGGAAATGTCGTAAACTTAACAAAGCTATAAGGTTTTGCAAATTAATTTTCAATTATTTTTATATTGTATCTTAACACTGGTAATTTAAGTTAATTCCTAGAGCAGGTTATATTGGCAAAAGCGCTTATAAACATAAAATCATCCAAAAATATTTTCACAATTATTATAATTTAATGCTCGGCCTAGGAAACTATAGACAATCGTCTTATCAAAATCGAAACGTTTTGTCGAACTTCACTCAAATGTCGTTGGAAAGCAAAATTAATTGTGAAAGCGGATATATATGTTAGAATTGCAACGCCCCAATTTGTTTTGAGAAGATTTTTACGAGGAGAGACATCATAAGAATCTTTTCAGACAAGTTCGGACGTAACCACCAGTAACAAGTTAAGTGCAGTTTGACACAACATCTCATTGAAGCGAAACGTAAATACAATACGGATTGACTTAAAATTACACAACAACAGTCCTCTGCTTGGCAGTATCACTGTTAACAATACTTATCTAAAACAAATCTTCATTTTATCTGATGGTATTGAAGAGTGACGACGCGAGAGACACTTTTATGATGGCTACGACCATCACTAGGTTGACGATGTAGGTCGAATTGCATCTTAAGTGGTAGGGTGGTGTGTTAGGCTCGCGTGGACACTCACCTCGCCGGGTCTCCTGGACTTCCTGGCCAGGCTGGCGGGATACCAAGATGTGGCACAAGACGTCGTACAGCTCGGCTAGGAGCCGGTTCAGCCGTGAAAAGTTCTCCTCGGTTGCCTCTCTTTCGCTCGGCAAGTTGAATGCTATAGCCATCTTTGTCTTTCTGAACCTCTTTTCCTACGGAAGAAGCGTGGACAAATAGCCGTTTGTTTTGTATGCATAAATGCTGAGTGGATTTTTTAACTCCCTCGCTCTTGGCTCGGTCTTTTCACTTGCTTCTTCCGATAAGTAAATTTTTAATTTTTCGAACTTTTTGGTAGAAATCTTAAGAACTTCGAATTTCGAAAATGTTCTAAAATATTTATTAACACTTGGCAAAATATTCTTCTTCAATATTGAGGACAATATTTAGTTAGAAAAGTTCAATACAATACAAAAATCACTCGGAAAAGTTCACTTAGCACTCGAAATGGCACAGTCCAATTCAGTCTTGGCGCAAAATTTGATCACGAGGCGATCTTACGTACATAAAGTTCACAAGAAGTTTAGATGCGAATACGCTAATACGAGCATTGTCCGTAATTCACTCGCAATTTAGCAGCAACCGGCGCACGGTCGATGACACAATCGCGCTAACTAACGCACTATGCATCGCTGCTTGATGTAAACAAACTGGCACTTCGCGCGCCGCTCGACAAAAGAGGTCGACTCGACTGACTACTATTGCACGTGCGGCCAGCGCGGAAGCGAATCGTGTAATAAGGGATAATACTTCGTGCACATCATTGCCTCGCTCGACGCATCTCCATGTATTTGTGCGGTGCATAACGTAAGCACACACGCACACATCCAAGCGAACATTTGATTATAAATAGTAGAACGCACGGTACCACGTTCCCTTCGCACTTCACTACTACAATCAACTTCGACGTCATGTCGTTGTCCCTCTCTTGCAACCTAAGCTCTGTATATACACGTCTCATTTGAAATAAGTTACATCACATTGCAATTGGCACTGATAGAGTAAAGTTTTCTCTTTCAGACACTAGGGATATTTCATATGCCAAAGTGAATGGGACAATGTTGTAGCTATTGCATTCGGGTGCGAGAAAGCGCGCCAAAATGAATTGTCCAATGGGATGTCTCGCTTAGTATGGGGTGAGGTGACGTAAGGATGGAGAATAGCGAGCTCGGGGTTGTTAAACGGAGAGCGTTCATTCGATCACAGGCTGCCATACGTGTCCTTACCAAAGTTCGCGATAATTCTCGCGTAGTTTTAACGACTCTTTGTTCAGATACGGCGAACGTTTTAATGCGAGCATCGAGTTGTAATACTGTGACAGGATTGAGCTTGTGTGTTACATTCGTAGTAATTTGGTAATAGTATGTTTGTTGGCGTGTATAAAACGGTTTTACTGCCGCGGTTTAGCCATAGGCGTTTAGTTTGTGAAACCGAAGGTGTTTTTGGGTTTATTAGCGCGCAGAGCAAAGTGAAAACCTTTGTTTATATTGAAACCAACGTTGGTCATAAATTTGATTGCAAGAGTAAAGCGTTAAATTGTTTCATAAAAATACCACTTACGAATGTTTCGTAATTATTAGGCGCGAGGTGTTTTGGCTTTAGTACTTTTATAGCTATTCCTATTCTTGATCTATGAAGTTTTATACGAAATTATAGTACGATAAAATGTATATAGATAGTGATATTATTATTTATTTTATTATATTACAATTTATAAAAAAAAATCTTTGACTTAAAAAAAAATGCAGTACCAAACGAATATGTTAGGGATAAAAGAGTTCCGTAAATTATTTTCAAATTAACTCAGCAAGTCTTTAAAATATACAAAAAATCTATTTATGTTTTTCAGCGTATGTTGTGTGATGAGAAAGTGGCTAAGTATTACTTACACAAATTACATACATTCATATATTCATACATCGATTACATTAAGTATGATTAAGACAAAGAAGTATAAACAGATTTTCAAGATTTCACTGCATTGTAATAAATCAACTGAGATATCTGATATAATGATTATAATAAATACACGGCGACGAACTCGCCACCTGTCACGTTGGCACCTAAAATATATCTCTGGCGGAAAGTGGGTTTACTACCTATACACCGCTCCCTACCCCTTCGAAGATCCTTTTGGGAAAGCGTGAGGATATATAAATTCTCAAAGTCTGTTTGTGTAACACAGATAAGAATAACATATTAAAACTTACTTGAATCAGACACATTTTCTTAAGTCACGTGATTTTTAAAATTTTTCAATATTTTTATTAATTATCTAAAACACTTGTATCTTCATCAGATTCGTAGGTGGCACTAAATATATATATTGAGATCCAACCTTAGGATTAGTCACTGCTGAGACCGCAACGCAAGGATGACTGACTCACATTTGACAATTAAAATAAGCAGATTATTTTGAGGACAGATCTTGTGTCAATAGGTGTATGATTTCCATATCTAACTAATATACCTATCGGTAATAATAATTGTCGGCTAGGCAGAGGCGTGTAGGTATGTAGTACCCAACCCATACACCTACTTTCCGCCGGAGATATATTTTAGTTGCAAACTTACATCTGTCAGATAGCGAGTCCATCGCCGTTCCTCAAGCATGGCTATACATTAGTATTTCAATTTCATCTCAAACATATGCTCTAGGTGTCTATTTATGTTTCCCTTCACCGTAAAGATTGTGGTGTGACTAATCATATTCAGAAAAGCTCATTGGTATAGTCGGGATTCGGACTTGCAAGCGTTGCAGGCGACTACTCGAAGAACGAAGCGGACGCTCCTTCCGCGAACGCTCAGGCTGTGGAATGAGATGATGTGGCATGGAGTTCTTCAAGAAGGGTGCGAAAAGATTCCTGCAGGGTTCGCAAGCGATACCCATGGTGTTGCAAGCGTCCATAGGCGGCGGTAACCGCTTACCATCAGGCGGGCCGCATGCTTATTTACCACCCAAGTGGTATAAAAAAAATAACTCGGCCACTAAAGATATAAGGAAAAAAACCTGTGTACATAGGATTCGCTATCTACATGGGATTGCTTAAAAAATAAATTAAATTGCAAATAGCGTGGATATAACAAATAGTCCTGGTATGTAGGTATTCATATCGTAACAATATATTACACATGATCCAATAACCAAGTTCAAACCTGAAACAAGAGTTAACATAAAGGAAAGTAGGCCATCGAGATGGGATGACTAAGCCCAGACACTGCGTTTTGATCCGAGCTGATGTTCATTTGGTTTTGTTGGAATCTTAAATATTCAAGTTTGTATTGAGGAGGTGTTTGTGTTGAGGTGACCGCATTGTATGTTAGTAATATAATAATATATCCTCACGCCTTCCCACAAGGGTCCCGGAAGGGGTAGGCAGAGGTGTCTAGGTAATTCCCACACACCCACTTTCCGCCAGTGGTAAATTAGGTGCCAACGTGACAGATGGCGAGTCCATCGCCGTTACTCAAGCACGACTATACATACGCCTTTGAATTTCTTCTCAGACTTTCACACAGTTTTCCTTCACCGTAAAGCTCGTGGTGTGACTAATTACTGTACTTAAGTTGTATGTTAGTATCTATAGAAATGTATAAAGTTGAATATTCTGTTTGTTTAGTTCAATACTGTAATCCTAGGAACTAAGTATTTGATTTTTTATTAGAAAGCTCGTTTATTAAGGAAGGCTTTAAGCATCACGATACGACCAATAGGTCCTTAGGTCATTGCACCAACGAAAAATGTTGCAACAATGGAGAATTTTTTTGTTTTTTGTCAATTTTTATTCTGATGAACACGTAGCAAAACTTCAATTACAGCCCGAAGGGGTAGGCAGAGGTGTATAGATAGTACGCACATACTCACTCTTCATCAGATATATTTATACAAATCTAAATAATATTAAACCGACGAGCATGTATGAAGAGACTGATGAATGTGGACGAAGCGACAGAGGTATGTAAGTCTAGAGAGAATTGGCGCTCTATACTCTCTGTCTACCCCGTTAGGGACTTGGCGTGATGATATGTATGTATGTAAATAATATTTTATAGTTAAAGCAACTGGTGGGAATTAGGGCATTGGAACGATGAAGAAAAGCACGTAAAGTTGATAAAACCGTTATACGAATGCGAAAGTATGAGGGAGAAGAGGCAGAGGACACCTTCCAACTTCTCAGATCAAACCAATAAAACACTCAAGGAAGGGAACTTACAAGATTACTCGAAACTAGCTGGTATTTAAGAACCGACTGCGAGCGTGGATGAAGCAGAGGTGGTGTGTAAGTCTAGAGAGCCTCTATTATCGCTAAAGATGTTAAATAAATGCACTGATTAAGACAGATTTGCTACAACCCCTCAGTTTACCTATTTTGTCGATAGATGGCGCTGCGTGTACCTAGTGAAGTCTATCATGACAAAATAAGATAGCAAAGCGTTCGAAAAATAATATTCTTATAATAATAGTAATAAACTTATAATATAATAATATTTAGAGCCATGACGACCAAGTGGTTCGGCCTGGCATCGCCGTTACTCAAGCACATCTATACATTTGCCTTTGAATTGCTTCTCCGACGTATGAAGTTTTCCTCTCGATGTTTTCCTTCACCGTCAAGCTCGCGGTGTGACTTATCACCGTACTGAAGTTCAGGTACTGTCGGGAACTGTAAAACTCATTGGTACTGTCGGGATTCGAACTTGCAATATTTGAGTTGCAGCTACTCGAACCACTCGGCCACCACGGCTCGTACACTACATAATATCAGAAAAATCTCATACAATGGCGTTGTTTTAACCACGTGATCACATTACAGGCACTCTTTCAGGTAACACCCATATATTAAACTTGTCCTTTACTCTCCATTACTGAATAATGAAATAATTACCACTTACTCACGGAATTTGCAATAAAAGCATGATTATAAATTCCTACTATCAGCAGTTTTAAATGACACCCTAATAGATTGAGTGCACGGGTAAGGCCGGGTTCACAATGGTGGAGTATGTAGCCGTCTGGTCTAGAGGCTAGAGCTCCTGGCTGCGAAACTTGTGGTCGCGAGTTCGATTACCTAGTACCAACCTACCATTTACCTAGATCAAATCAATGGGACACTCAAGGACGGGAACGTCAAGAGTGCTCGAAACAGACGAGCATAATATATGAAGAGACTGATGAATGTGGACGAAGCGTTACGTACCCCGTAAGGAGCTCGGTGTGATGATATGTATGTATGTAAGTTTCTATATCGTCACGCCCTCCCAAAATGATCCCCGAAGGGGTAGGGTGTAAACTGTACAAATATAATTTTATTACATTTAACAGCCGTGGTGGCCGAGTGGTTCGAGCAGCTGCCTGCGACGCAAAGGTCGCAAGTTCGAATCCCGAATGTATCAATGAGTTTAAGTACAGTGATTAGTCACACTACGAGCTTTACGGTGAAGGAAAACATCGAGAGGAAACCTACATACGTCTGAGAAGAAATTCAAAGGCGTATGTATAGTCGTGCTTGAGTAACGGCGATGGACTCGCCATCTGTCACGTTGGCACCTAATATACCACTGGCGGAAAGTGGGTGTGTGGGAATTACCTAGACACCTCTGCCTACCCCTTCCGGGACCCTTGCGGGAAGGCGTGAGGATATATATTATATAATTTTATTAATTTGTTGGTAGTCAATGTGTATCATTCCTTACAACTACATTACATTAACAATTCGGTTGACACCAGGTGCGTCTCGGTGACTCGATACATTGCAATTAAAATTAGCTGAGGCTTCCAAATGTTCTGTGTGCGACAAAGATTTATTTAGTCTTTAACTGATGGTTGTCTATCTATATCTATACTAATATTATAAAGCTGAAGAGTTTGTTTGTTTGTTTGAACACGCTTATCTCAGGAACTACTGGTTAAAATTAAAAAAAACCTCTTTGTGTTGGATAGTTAATTTCTCTAGTAAGGCTTTAGGCTATATAACATCACGCTACGAGGAGCGAAGCATAAATGAAGAATGTTGCAAGAACGGGAAAAAATATTCCTTTTTGAGAGCTTCCGTTGCGTGCGCTGCGTAAACGGTTTAAGTTACGAAAATATCTTGTATGAGGGAATTGTTCCTCTTTAAAAGTTTTAAAAAAAAGTCGGCAACAGCATGTGTCTATCTTTTAAGATTGAGTCACCATAACCTTTTTTATGGCAATTAAGTCCGCGATGGGCTCCTAAACAACTAACCGATTTCAATCAAATTTGCATATCGTGTGCAGTTTGATCCAACTTAAAAGATAGGATAGCTAACATCACAATTGGACCCGATAGGTGGCGCTGCGATCGTGTTTCAGGAAATTTTACTTTTTCACCCGGGCGAAGCTGGGCGGAACAGCTATTATATAATATTCATGCCTTCCCACAAGCGTTCCCGCAGGTGTAGGCAGGGGTACCTAAATTGAGCAAAGCTAGTGTTATGGTAACTCTATTCAACGAAATATTTACTCACATAGATAGATATATATACAGAAATACAGAGGACATCCTAAACTAAGGTACAAATTCTCAAATATCTGCCATCGGCGGGAATCAAACTCCCGACCTGAATTTTCACAGGCAGGACCTCAAACTATTAGACCAGAAAGCCAACAAACACTAGGTGCACTAGGTACACGACACAAAACGACCAATATTAAATCGATCGACCAAATAAGGGAGCGAAATAATTTTAATATTCAAGCCTTCAATACTAGTCGGGCTTAAAACCAATAACAAACACGCAGAGATTAAGCTACGCATGTAAAGCTGAAAGGGCGGGCCTTTCAATATTCAGTTCTGCAATAGTTTTGCATCGAATAGTTATATACAATGTACGTAGCGTATATGTACATACCATAGTACTGTCATATACCGAAGTGCTTAGTGGTTTATTATAGTATCATCACTACCACAAGGGTTTCCGAAGGGAGACGTAGGAGTGTGGTCTCCTCTGTAGATGTATTAGGTATCGGTACTGATGGCGAGTCCATCGCCGTTTGTCAAGCATGACTATAATACATACGTCTTTGAAGTTTTTCTTAAACGCATGCACGTTTCCTCTCGATGTTTTCCTTAGCCGTAAAGCTCTTGGTGGGACTTATCACTTTACATACGAAAAACTCATTAGTACATTAGGAGTACATGTAGGTTTTTTT